>JAQQSW010001334.1:0-19399 GCA_028646575.1 Pseudocheirus occidentalis
TCGCATCAGCCCCTCTGCTATCTGCAGGCCGAGGGCTCTGAAGCAGCCCAGTGGAAGCCTCTGCTGCTCCATTCCTGCTGCTACAGCCGCCTCCCACTGCTTCCTTGCCCTGGGAGCAGTTTGGCCCGACCCACTCTTTTCCTCCCCAGTTAGCAAAATCCACTGACCTTTCTCTTAGCCTTTTTTTCTTTTGGCCCAATAAATGTGGTAACTGTGCCTCCAGTGCAGCCGATCTGCTCTCCTATAGATGCAGCTCCCCGCCCGATGCCCCAGACTGCTGCGAAGAGCCCTGCGTGCTGCACTGCCTGTAGCAACAGATGTGCTTTCTGTCTTTTGGAGAGTTTTGGAGCTTGAAAATCTGTTTAGAGTCCCATTTTATGAGTTTTTTAGCGTGTTTGTGTGGGAGCTGTGGTGCTTTGCTGCTTCTACGCCACCATCTTGGTTCCACTCCCATCAATTGTTCTTAATATAAGATTTTTTCATCATTTTTAAGGTTTTTGACATTGTTTATATATCTTTTTTGTCTCATAGATTGCTTCAGTTTAGTGCATTTTAATTTTCAGTCTGTTGCTTTGGCACGGTTTTATGCTTCTTGTGCCATGCTATTAATTCTCTTTCCAGTTCTTCGTTCCATAATGCTTGTTTCTTTTTGCCTTTTTCCTCTCGTGTCCTTATATCATTTTTTTTTCATTCAGAACACTTATATTTTGAAACCATGCAGTTCAAAAAGATCCTAATAAAACCTCAAATGAGAAAACTGAAACCACAGAAGTTAAAAATGAATTCCCCCAATGTTACACTGCAAGTTAGTAGTAAGACCAAAATAAGAATTCAAGTCTCCTATCTCATAGAGCAGTGTGCATTCCCTTGGAATGTTGATTCCCAAAGAATCCTTATGAAATGAAGTGAGTTACTCCTGTTTTAAATTGAGAACATTGAAATGAGATTAATACATATTTCCCAGTTCACATGGCAAGACAGTGATTGAACCCAGGCTAGAATTGTAATCTGTTTTCCATGTCCAAGGGGTCTTTTCACTTCACTATAGCCCTTCTTGGGAAGGAGCAAGGGTGGATACGTATCTTGCCTTGGGAAAGTGAGAAGATGAAATGGTCACAACAATGACAACAACCATACATCTCTCACTGCACCTCTTGCTATGGCAAAGAACTTACTGAACAGCAGCACGTCTCCCTACCTGCCTTGTAGTGTTCTTAAATTCCACATGCAACTAGCCTGACCCTTTTATGAGACAGTGTTGCTAGAGATCACAAAGAAAGATGGAACACATCCCCAGTGGGGAAACAATCTTGAATTACCTTTCTCTACATTACCTTCAGAAGATAAATCATTCCCTTGCTTGGAGGAGTTTCTCTTCCCTCCCCCCCCCACCCCATCTTCTTTCTATGTTTCTCCTCTCCTCTTTTCTCTTCTCTCCCTTTTTCTTCCTCTTTTGACATCCCCTTCTTTCCTTTTCTCCTCCCCTCATTTTTCCCTTTTCTTCTTTCATTCTCTGTTTTCTTTCTCTCTCTTTTTTTCTCATTAATTATTTTCAGTTTTCAACAGTCACTTCTACAGGACTTTGAGTTCCAAATTTTTTCACCCTCTCTGCCTTCATCCAACCCCATTAGTGTGTGCATTCTGATTACCCTTTCCCCTACTCTGCCTTCCCTTCTATCAGTGTCCCCTCTTTTATCCATTTCCCTCCTGTTTTCCCATAGTGGAAGAGAGATTTCTATACCTCATTTCCCATTGTCATGTAGAAAAAGAATTTTATCATTTGTTTTTAGAATTTGAGTTCCACATTCTCTCCCTTCCTCCCTCCCTACCCAACCTCATTGAGAAGGCAAGCAATTCAAAATAGGTTATACGTATGCAGTCATTCAAAACACTTCTATAACAGCCATGTTGTAAAAGATTAACTATATTTCCCTCCATCCTATCCCATCCCCCCATTTTTTCTATTCTCTCCTTTGATATTATTCTTCCTCAAAAGTGTTTGCTCCTGATTATCCCCTCCTCCCATTTGCCTCCCTTCTATTATGCCCCTCTTTCTTATCCCCTTCCACTCTACTTTCCTATAAGATAAGATAGATTTTCATACCTAATTGAGTGTGTATGTTACTCCTTCCTTAATCTAAATCTGACGAGAGTAAGGCTTACTATATGTATGCTTTTATATACACATACACGTACACGTACACGTACACATACACATACACATGCACATGCACATGCACATGTATATATATACATATACATATACATATACATATACATATACATATACATATACATATACATATATAAATGTGGTGGGGGCATACACACACACATATATAGGGTATATATATATATATATATATATTTGTTTATTTGTTTATTTATTTATTCATTTGTTCATTTGTTTATTTATTTGTTTGTTTATTTATACCCTATTCCCCACGACTACCCTAATACTGAGTTGCAAATATCATCTCTCCAACTAGGAATGCAAACAGTTCAACTTTAATAACTCCTTTATTATTTCTCTTTCCTGTTTATCTTTTCATGTTTCTCTTAAATCTTGCATTTGAAAATCAAGTTTTCTATTCAACTCTCGTCATCAACAATATTTGAAAATCCCCTGTTTCACTGAACATTTGTATTTCTCCTGAAGGATTATAATCAGTTTCATTTAATTAAAAAAAACTTTGACTACTTAGAAATAAAACAATTCATCTTTTCCAAGAATTCTAGCTAAATCTGTGTCCAAGCCATATTTTGCTTTGAGGTTTTTCTTGTAAATAATTGGGGGATATTCTCTTCTTCTATGCTTGTTTCTTAAGAATTCCTGTCAACATAAGAGCTCCTTGTGGTATGTTTTTCCTTTTTGTTTTCTTCATTCTTTAAGACTGCTTCTTGACCTTTGGATTTATATTAGGGTCAAGTTCTGTGTATTTCTAGAAGAAGAAAAAAACATCTGGGATGAGCTTGTGTCCTCTGACTACTTTCTTGAAGGCATTTTGTTTGCTTTGAAGATATTTTGAGTCATGTTATTCCACAATATCAGAGATAGCTCAGGCTTGAGATATATAAGCTTTCAGTGATCCCAAAGTTATTGGTCAAAGGCAAAGTTTAGTTGCTTTCCTGGTGTGAGCTCTGCACGTTCTGATGAGAATTTGTGGTTTGGCTTCTTGGATTGCCCCAGCTGAATTTCCAGTAGATTACTGCTAGATTCAGCTACTATCAGACAGCTAGAAGATTTTTTTTCTGATTGTTTCAGAAATATAGCTTCCCCTTTGGTCTCAGACTCATTCACTAGGTATTCTGCTACAGACTTGCCTGGAGGCTGGAACTACTCTTTTTCTGGGCTTTGAGTCACATCACTACTCTTCCTTCTGTATTTGAAGTGAACTTGTACTTACCTGTGTGGGTCTTGGACCTCTTATTACCCTGTTGGATAGAGTCTCCCTTAAATAGAATGCTCTGTGCTATTGGGTCTAACTAGACTCCTTCTCCAGGGTCCCTAGACCTCTGTGTTACTCTGTATCAACCTGAACTGTCAAATTGACTCATGCTAATTTTTTTCTTGTATTTCTCAGTCATGCCTCAGTCTAATCCATGTTCTAAATCGCTGTGCAGGATGTGAGAGAGCAGCAGGATAAGGAGCTCAACTGTATCCTTTCCTGCTACTCTGGTATTTTTCCTACATTTATAATCATGCTCCTTGTGTATCTTTGTGTAATGCCTTAAGTAAAGGAATAGAGCGATCTTATTAATACTCTAAGTACTTTATTGTCTCTGAACAAAGAGACTGAAATCTCTGCTTGGACTATTACAGAAGCACAAGGATATAGAGATTAAAAAAATAGTTTGGAGACTGATTGTATAGCACATTGAATGAAGTGATTTTTGAGAGTTCAAGGGATCAGGTTAAATCTTCCTGTGCAGTCAACCCCACATTCCAATTCTAATATTTTTGTACAAGAGTATTCTGGTAAAATTAAAATCAGCATCATGGACTACCTCAAAAAAAGAAAAGAAACAATAAAAATTCACTTGATCTTTCTGCACTAACTAGGTTCAACCTCCTCTTTCTTCCCAATTATTTGATTTGTTGAGTTACTGCCCAGCTACCAGAAATGTGAGAATTGAGAATTACAAAGAAAAGACAAATTTCCTTAATAAGAGCTTGGAAATTTTATCCTTGGAAAGGATTTGGGGCTTGGAATTAGGAGATGAGATTTAGAATCCTGTCTTTGACACTATCACTACCTGTGATCACAAGCAAGTCACCTAAATTACTTTTCCACCTCTCTAAAACAGGGATGATATTTGCACAATTTCTCAGGATTGTTTCATGTTAAGAGATGCTAAAACTCAAAGCTCTATGTACATGCTTCTATACTCACACACATATTTTCTATATATAGTCATACATATGAAAATACATCCTGAATATCAGATAGAGTCATAACAGTAGCAAAATTATAGTTATGAAGTAGCAATGAAAATCATGTTATGGTTGGGGGTCACCACTACATGAGGAACTATATTAAAGGGCCACAGTATTAGGAAGGTTGACAACCACTGACCTATAGGGTCAAAATAGAACACACACACACACACACACACACACACACACACACACACACGTAATACAATACCTGAGGTGTTACACATGATTTTTACTCTTTTTTTAAGCAATCAAAATAACTTCATTGAAATATGGCCTTCTAACCATTGCATCTGCATCCATATTAGTATTCCCTGGTCAGTATAGCAAATTTGTTTTCTATTGCTACCACTCTGCTCTGGTAACAAGATTTAATTTGGCATTAGTCAGAATATGTCAATATAATATCCTACGTCCACAAGTAGAACTTCATTCTATACACATGTTCCTTGGATTCCTCAATGACAACTCACTTGAAAGTCAGGAACTCCAACATGCAAATGGAATGGTGAATTTTACTGTCACTTAAACTTCTGTTATAAAACACAAATTGTTTTGTACCACACTGATTCCACATCCTCCAGGTTGGCATATGTGAAGCAAATGACCAAGCCTTGGAGAGTTTTTCTGTATCTATCTATTCTTCTATCTCCAGAGGGCTTTGTGGGTATCGAGACAACTTTGTGTTTTTCTAGTTTCTGGGACTCTGAAATTAAGCACAATGCAGTGACATTGTTCAATAGCATAGCAATGATAACACATTTGTGATAAGAACCACCAAATACTAGCAAATTCTTGAAAACTTCCAGGTTTTTTGGATGTAAGTGAATCAGGATATCTTGTACCTTCTCTATAGATCAATGCTCACTTTATTATAAGATACAATTCACAAATCTGACAGAGATTCTACAAAATTTTCATTTGTCAACTGAAAACTTTAAGCCATTTTCCTCTAGCAAATCCAACACTTTGATTGGTCTTTCCTTACAGTCTCCCAGGGTCTTTCCAAAGATAATGCTGTCATCAAGTTATATTACACTTATATGTAGTTAGTGTTTCCAACTACTTGCTCCATTAGTCTTTGGAAAGTTAGAGGTGCCTCCAGTAAGCTTTGGGGCATGAGCTCAAACTGGCAAAAATTAACCTGGGAAGATCAAAACAGTTTTCTCCATGTCTTCGTCAACCATAGGAATCTGATAGTTAGTCATTATATGAGTCTAATATAATAAATGACTGACTGACTCATAGAAAATCCAGGGAATTTTGAACTCTGGACATGGTACACTTGGTGCACTTTATTTCTTTTGTTCAAAATTCAGTCATCTAAATACATACATCTCTTCATTCTTTTTTGTTGTCAAGACAATGGACAATGCACATGGTGTGTTGGACTCTGATAATGCCATGAACCATTAGGTTATTGAGATAGTCTCTGAGGGAATTAATCACAGATTAAAAACATATTTGTAGATATTTCCCTGAATGGGATTTGCTGAGCTGCCCCTTGTGAGTTGCTCCTCTTTCAATGAAAAAGTGAATGTCCTTCTGCTTAGCTTCTTCCTCTATGGCTCCTTCCATTCCTTTGGTACTTTGGATTCCCTAAAGTTCAGTTTCTCTTAATCCATTCTAGTGGTTGAAGAGTCAGTGCTCTTGTGGTAATTGCTGTCACTGCTTTGTCTCTATCCTCCTGGAAGCCTCTGCCCAGATTACGTGAATGATCAAAGTTAACTCATGTTAAGGATCAATTTGAGACTTACACAAGTCTCTGTTTCTGTTTTACTGTATTCTGCTGATGTCCTAACTATACTGTAAATGGCTGCAACTAGAGCTGACACTCCTCTAACACATTCAGTCTGATCACACCAGAGCAATTGCCCATTACCTTATCAACACCAGAAATTTCTTCAGGAAATTTCAGTTACTACTACTTATAACAAGCATAATTATTTGCTATTCCTTAGCTATAAATATTTAAGAAGCTAGAAGGATATTATCCACAAATGCTTTTCATGATATGATTGGAACATGATAGTCATTTGTGCTCAATGAAGTCTCCATTCTCAGTTTTATTTTCAAACATTTCTGTATAAGTTCAGGTAGAAAAGATTCAATACGAATTATGATGAGGTCTTTCATGGCCCCTCCTCCTTTTTCATGAGATAAAAATGAAGGTTTCATCTTCACCAGAATGAAAATGACATTTTCCTTTTGCAATCATGACTATCCACTTTTTAAAATTTGGTTTTTAATCTGGCCATCTTCTCTATAAGAGTTAACAAAAGTTGCTCTATTTATATAACTTACTTCATATGATGCTGTCTGGGTATCAATTTGTCAGGGTCTGTATTTCATTCTTCCAGTAATTGACTAAGGAAACAGGTATTGTCCCTGGTACTTTCCAATTTTTCCTTATGTATTCTAACAAGTTTTATACTTTAGAGCAGCAGAACTCAACCTGTGGGTTATGTTCAATTTGTAACAATGAAAACACATCCTACATATCAGATAGATTCATAATAGTAGCAAAATTACAGTTATGAAATATCAATGAAAATCATTTTATGGTTGGGGGTCACCACACATGAGGAACGATATTAAATGGTCATGGCATTAGGAAGGCTGAGAACCACTGCTTTAGAGTGATTGATTACCTTGTTTTGTTTTCCTAAGACCATGCTTTGTCAAGTATTCCTGAGTTATGTGCAGGTGAGCCTTCCCAGTGGGAATCTTCCCAAGCATCTTTGGATCTGCTTTCCATTTTAATGCATTGAGTCTAAAAACACTTTGAAAGTTTCTTTCCCAGTCACATAGGCATGCAACCTAGGTGTCATCCTCAGCTCCTCACTCTCTCACCCTTACACATCCAATCCTGTTGCCAAGTCCTAATGACTCTATATTCATAGTGCATAAATTCAAATACATAACTTCTTTATAACCTCTTTAGTACTAATTAAAAGAGAATTATATAAATAGAACCTCAAAGAATAGAAACTTTCAGACATGAAATCATTCTTCTGGAGCCGTGGGGGAGAAGCTGTTTGGGAGAGTGAAAGGAATAATGAAAAATCACCACTATCAGCCATCTGAACACTTAAGCAGCCCATAGTGTTCCTGATCCTAACAGCCTCAGCTCATCATCTCCCCCTTCTGCTCAATTCATCTACCAGTCTGTGTGTCTACCTTTACCTGGTTGTATCTAACCAGCTGTGCCCATGACTTTTGCTGTATCATTCCTCTCCAAACGGACACCAAACTCACGCCTGCCTATATTAGTTCAAGGGTCTTCGCCCAGAGTCCTGGTGCTCGTTCTAGCAATTACAATCTGAGAGATTTCATTCACCTTGTACATTTCTTCATGTCCTCAGAGGCATTCAGGACACATTACAAAAACAGAATTAGGGATTTCATTTCTTTTGGTTTTTTTTTGTGGGGATGGTCTTTTTGGAGGGGGGAAGACAAGGCAATTGGAGTTAAGTGACTTGTTTGTTCAATGTCACACAGCCAGTAAGCATCAAGTGTCTGAGGTCAGATTAGAATGCAGGTCCTCCTGATTCCAGGGCCAGTGCTCTATTCACTGTATTACTTAGCTGCCCCTAGGGATTTCATTTCTTAGCTATGAAGCCTTTTGGCTCATGGCAAATTTGACTCTTAATTCAGTAACAAAACAAATACAGATCTTATGACAAATTTAGCAGGTCAAATGCAAATAGAGAAGTGAGTTATATGGAAATATTTATTAATTTTGTTTAAGTTCTTAGACCCCAGGTTAAGAACCCCTGCTCCAAACCATAACTTATGGAAGAGGTGCCAACTTTCACTGGTAGAATATAGTTGCTCACTAGTGAGTGCCTTATATCATTGTAGTCATGGACCTAGTTCCTAAACTTATCACTATCTGTGACAAACAGTTTTTGAAAACAAATTTTCCAGGCTGCCTAAAGAGAGTTGAAATTTGCAGTTAGAAATGCTAAATGAGCCTTGCAGCCTGAAAACAACTCTATAGATAGAAAAGCCATATAAAAATAAGTCACATAAACCAGCTGGACTTTCTTCCTATTGACTTAAATGCTAAAGAATTTTTGCTTAGTATTTTCTCTATCCCTACCCCTACATCTGACACAAACCAAAACCTTTGCAGCATTTGAGGGGTGAGGAGAGGTAGAAGTGGGAAGCAGAGATTAGAGATTACTTAGACCAGTAGTCTTCAATATTTTTTTTGCCAAAGATATTCTTTGTTATGAAGAGTTGTAGTATACTTCACCTTTAATTTAATAATGCTTTAGCAGAGTTGAGAGACTCATGTATAAGTTCTGTATGATCGTCATTATTCCTAGAAAAAATTGTGGCCCCATTAGTGTATTATAATACATCCTTTGAGAAACGCTAGCCCAGACAACTATGTAAACACCAGGTAGCAATCATAGACACTCACCTAACACTGTTCAGGAAAAAGAAAAGAATCAGGCACTAAGGAGTACTCTGTTTGACCTTGGGCAAATCAGTTAGCCTTCTTGAACTGTAGTTCCCTCATTTATAAAATGAAGGGATTAGATTGGATAGTCTCTGGTATCTCTTTCAGCTCTAGATTTTTATATCATACTTAATGCCATGAATAGAACAGCTTTCAATATCCACCTACTGGCCAAACTCCACCTTATTTTGGAAATTCCTGTTGAGCAATTTCAGTGACTTTGGCATAATAGAGTCAATTTCCCAAAGAAGCCAATGCTCAGGATACAGTTGTTTTATTATTGGCATGTAATGAAGAAATCAACAAGTGAGTACAAAATATATAAGAAAATATCAACCAAGCAGCTGTGTACCAGTTGGTTCCATTTAAACTGGGGAGTCTCCAGAAATTTCTTTGAACTCAAATGTTCAAGGAAATTAAAAGTTCAATACTCCTTAAAATAAAGGAATATTGTCAATAAGATAAAAATTAAAGTGTCTTGTTCAATTCACACATCCAGCAAGACCAGCTACCAAATGAAAACACAGAAACTGGAGGAACTCTCACCATCACTTGTATGGCATAAGATATTCCTCTCAGGATCTGGGTAGAACACAGAAACTTAAATGACTAAAGTTATTCTCAACTTCAGCTCTCTTGTACTGATGTTCAGAGGGTCCTCTGACTTCTTATCTGAGTTAGGCTATTGTTTATCAAGGAAGAGCACCAGAACCAAGAAGTTTGTCTGTCATACTATGTGATGTCTATCTACATTTCTCCATATCTCTATCTGTATCTCTTTATGTCTCTGTCAGTTTCTCTGTGTGTCTCTTTTCTCTCTAAATTTCTTTCTCTCCCTGTGATTTCATTACAGGGCAGCAATTTTAAAACTTTTTTTTTAAATTCAAAATTGTTTTACCCTACTAAAAATTGAGGACCTACCCCCCCAAAGACCTTTTGTTTATGTGTTTATGTCTATCTATATTTACTGTACTAGAAACTAAAACTTCTTAGTATTATTTGATTTCATGGATTCCTTGAAAGGATATCAGGGACTCCCAAGGGTCTCTGAATCATACTTTGAGAAAATCTGGATTGGACAGGAAACTTCCTCCAATCATCAACTATTCTGCAGTTTTAAAGAGTTTCCTGGAACACTGAAAAGTTAAGTGACTTGATCAGGGTCACATAGTCAGTTTTTATCTTCCTGATACTGAAGCAAGCTCTCTAACCACATTATCCCTCTTACCACCTTTTACAGTCCAACTATTCAACTTGGCTATAGTTTCTTCTTCCTCAGATGCATCATTCACACTGTTGACAAAATAATATACCTATAGCACAGCTGTGACCAGTCATCCCCCTACTTGAAAATCATCAATGGCTCTCAGTTTTCTCTAAGACAAAATACAGTTTAGACAGGATTTTAAATCCTTCCACAATCTAGCTCCAACTTAACTTTCTAGCTTTATGTCATCATATTCCCTTTCATGCACTCTGTTTCCAAGCCAAAGTGCACTGTTGCTTCAGTTCATCATGCTGTCTTGTGCCTCAATGCATTTCGATTATCCCTTATGTCTTGAATGCATTCCATTTCTAGAACTTTTAAAATTCTTTTCATCTTTGAAGATTCAATTCAAATGATCACCTCCTCAATGAAGCCTGATCTTATCAGTTAAAATGTTCTCTCTTTCCTCAAATTTTCCTGGAACACATTCTTTGGATCTCATCTTTGCCCCAGCTTGGATTATATTTACCCATATGTTTCTTGTATCTACTCCCCCTTTTCCCATTTCCAAAAAGTTCTTTGAAATCAGTTATGTCTTTAAAAAAGTGTGTGTGTGTGTGTGTGTGTGTGTGTGTGCATTCTTAGAACCTAGTATGGCATCTTTCATACATAAGTTTCTTAAAGAGTTATTGCAAAATTTTCTATGGAAGATTCACTTTAAAGTATGTTAGAAAAAATGACTAGAGTCTCTTTCAGTTCTAAGATTCTATCATTGTGCCATGAGCAGCAGATAGTAGTCTCTAAGCCAATGAAAAAAGTAGTGCATCTATTATAAAATGAAGGAGTTGCAGTAAGTGGTTTCTAAAGACACTTCCAGTGCTATTAAGTCCTATGAATGACAGATTCCACAGAATCTGTCTTTCACATTGTACTTTCCTGACACTAACCCCTCCCCCAAAAGATATGCTTAATTTCCATCTCCAGTCTGAATCACCTCATTTTATGTTTTGATTGCATGCACATGAGTCTCAGGTCTTATTTTACCACCAGCTTATAGAGCAAGCTTTTTCCCAGCAACCTCCCCTACGGTGATCCCCTCCACTTTCTGGAGCAGCAGTTTGTCTTCTATTAGGGAGGGAGGGACAGTTCTGACTGCCTTCAAGCTATCTATTTCTTTATGATAATGAGTAAGACCATAGGAGATGATCGGTCAACTCTAAAATTATTTCCTTTCATATTTACCCATTTAATTAAATGGAGATGAAAAATTAATCCCCAACACTAGAGGAGTCTGAGAATGAAAAGTATCAAGAATTTTATAATCACATCTCCCACCAGGCGAGTTGGCCCTTTGCTTTATTCCCCAACAGCAGATTATTGTGGCTGGCCTGACAAATGTGATTAGTATTACTCAGCCACAGTCTTTGTACTTAAAGTATAATGTGCCAAAAATGACAGAAATCAAAGGAGAGGGGGCATTTCAGTGACAGTTATTTCCCTGTCACATGAGTGGTTCTTTATAATTAAAAACAAGCTCAATTACATGGAGAAAATTTAATGACATAAGCTTTTCCATTCTCTCTCTTTTTAGCCTTCATTGCTAGTCTTAAACTAAATCGTTTTTAAAGTGAATATCCCCCATACTGAAAGAAAATATGTAATCCCACTAAATGTAGTTTCCATTATTTATGCTCTTGCAACCCACAGCCCTTTCTGTTAGATCCCTTTTTGCTATGCATAAAACCCCAAGATCCTAAATGCTTCTGGTGGTTGGCAAGGAAATAATAAACTCATGGTTTAAAGTAACCAGGGCACCAGTGCCTATGAGAAAAAAGTTGAAAAATTAAGTATCTATGTGAACATGAGAGTAGGTAGGATTTTTACAAGATGTATGACTGAAAAAGAATGATTGTGTGAGAAAGATGATCAATGAACTACCTACTTGCTTTATTGGTAGTCTCATGGTGACAAGAGAAAGAAAGGAAAGGCTTTATTACAATGAATGTACCCTCTGTGATGAATGCATGTTAGGACATGACAAGAACAACTAAGGTTTGGCTAGAATTGACAGGTTTTGGTTTGGATCATTAAAGAGAAAATATTTGCATCATTGCATCAATGATGTCATTGATCCATTTGGGAATTTGAAAGAGCAACAGAGAGAAATAGAGATAGAAAGAGAAGAAGGGAAAAGAGAAAGAGAAAAAGCTGAAAGACAAAGACAAAAACAGAGCTAGAAAAAGAGACAAAGAGAGAGATAAGAGACACAAAGATACATAAAAACAGTCACAGAGAAAAAGATAGACAGATAAAGTCACAGTGAGAGACAGAAAGAAAAGAAAAGAGAGAGAGAGAGAGAGAGACAGAGACAGAGACAGAGATAGAGAGAAAGAGAGAGACTGGAGTGATACAACTATAAAAAGTTATGTGGTGATTCTTGACAAGACAAGAGGTAGATTTATTGAGGGTACAATAGTAACTTCCTTCAAGAAGCTCATTACTTCAGGTTCCTGAGACTAACTATAGTCATCAACCATGGAATCTTCCCTTCTGGTACAGTTTGTTCCTTGTGGAGGAAACATCCACATAGCAGCTGTGGTGCTGCCCACCAACATCCCAATATTGTCAGCTAGTTTAAGTAAACAGGTTGTGTACAATTTGACCCCCCCCCACTCCCACACATAAGTGGAGGAAAGTGCTACCCAATGCAGATTTTAGAAACTGTGACTGGGGATGCCTCTTAGGAAGCAGCATATTTACAGAAGGAAGGGAGGTTAAATCCAACCCACATAGATTTTGAGGGAATAATTGGTTTACTTACAAAACTCCTCTCTTTCCATGGCCCTGGAAAGCAGTCACAATAATGACTGGATAAAAAAAATGCTAATTAAGATATCATTAAACTACCCCAGAAGGATTAGACTAAAAATAAAGAAGAAATTCTAGAAAAGCAACCCTTTTAAATGTTGCCTTAATTGAGTAGGGATGAAGCAGGAAACTGATATTTGTTAGAGCAAATGTCACATTGAAGGAAAGTCCAGAGCTTCAGTTCAGTAGCTTCAATTCCACATAACTGATGTTAAGTAAGCTCCTAATATGTGCAAGATGCCATGTAAGGCCACAGGGATAAAATGCAGGTAGGTGTCACAGTTGATAGATCGCTACAGCTGAGTCAAGAAGACTGAGGTCAAATCAAGCCTCAGACATAACTAGCTTTAGAACCGAGGACAAATTATTTAACTTCTATTTGCCTTCTTTTCTTCAGCTGCAAAAGGAGGGAAATAATAGCACCTTTTCCTTAGGTTTTTATGTGGAGGAAGTGAAAAAAACACATTTATAAAGTGCTTGGCATATATAAGGAGCTTAATACATGGAGGGGTTTTTTTTTGAAAATGGCAACTGATACAATTTCAGTCCTCAAAGAGCTTAAAATCTAGAAGGAAAATAAATAATCCATTTGTTTAACAAATGCACTCCATTCATTCAAAAAATATTTCTTGATTACACCTATTGATTATATTGATTGATACTGTAATTCCCCCTTGGGATGCATGATAGAGTTTTCCCCAAATGCACATGCATGCACATGCTCACACACACACACACACACACACACACATTTAGAGTGGGTGCAGATGTCTTCTGACAGTTTTCTATCAGTAATGGGGATCCCTTTAATTTGTTGCTGAAACAGAACTCTCTGAATATGTTAAGGTCCCTTCCCTCTGAGATTACCTCCAAGGTATTTTATCTATATCTTGTATGCTTATGATGGTTTACATGTTGTTTCCTCCATTAGTAAGCTTCTTGAGGTCAGGGACAGTCTGTGCCTTTCTTTATAACACCAGTGCTTGCCACAGTGCCTTGTAGATAGTAAGTGTTTGATAAATCTTCACTTCAACTGCTCTCTTTTTTGCTAGCCTGGAGACAGGTGGGAAAAAGTATTGAGTTCTAGAGAGATAATGAAAGAAGGAAGGCACTTACCAGTCCCAGTCACAAAAGCAAGTGACCTAGTAAGCATGCTTGTTTCTGGGATGGCACTGCCTCCTATTTGTGCCTTCCTTTCTTCTGTATAGGGTCTCATGGAATCTTGAAAAGTAGGTGGCATCTCCATCACCCCACTTCCTGGGCATCCAAGCAGCAGAGGATTAGCTACTAGAACATTTGCTGATATAGAAAGAGTACAGGCAGCAGTTGACAAGCCAAGAATTTTAAAGTTAGAAAGTAACTCACCAATTTGTGTCTCCACAAGGTATCACCATTATAACATATACAGCTTTTTCTTGAAGACCTCGGGGTAGTAGAAGTCTACTTTCTTTTGAGATAACCCATTCCACTTTTGTATAGTACTAATGGATAGGGAATTTTTCCTGGCATAAAACCACAGTTTACTTTTTTTTTCACTTTCTACCTCCTCATTTGCCATGGTGTATCACATAGGACAAGTTTAATAACTGCCACACAGGAACCTCACCCCAATATTTAGTGAAACCATCATATTCCATGTCCAGGTTATACTACCACACTACTTTCAAATGATTCTCTTATGACATAGACAGTAGTCCCTTTGATATCTTGGTTGCCTTCCTCTAGATCTTCTCCAGTTTATAAATGTTCATCTTAACCTGTTTAACCTAGAAGTTGAATAGTATAAATTACTAGTGTATCTAGTCAGCAAAGTTAAGTGGTTTCTTCTAGAACTGTCCAAAAACTCCTGAATAGAAGTAAAAGAGACACGCAATGTGAGTAATCCAGGGATTGGGTTTGGCAGATGATGACAAAGGACAAAGGATTAAAGAGTAGAGGATAGTTTGGCATTGAATTGGTTAAATATAGTGCCAATGTGAGCTTTTTTGCATAATCAGAGAAGAAATGGCAGCAAAGTCAAAATCAGCCAAGTGAGATTTTTCATACAAATTGAAATAAAATTTTGTTTTCCATTTTACTCATAAGAAATATGTTCCAAACCAAAATAAAGTCCAAATGGGCACATGATTTGGAAATAAAGACTGATACTATAAGCAAATTAAGAAAGGAAGGAATAGTTTACCTGTCATATTTATGGAGAACAGAAGAATTTGTGACCAAACAAGAGATGGGGAACGTTATGAATTGCAAAATGGATAATTATGATTTTATTAAATTAAAAAGTTTTTGCTTAACCAAAGTCAATACCACCAAGATTATGAGGGAAGCAGAAAACTGGGAAAGAATTTTTACAACCAGTGTCTCTGATAAAGGTCTCATTTCTAAAATATATGGAGGACTGAGGCAAATTTATAGTCATTTCCCAATTGATAAATGGTCAAATGACATGAAGAAGAAGTTTTCAGAGGAAGAATTTTAAGTCATCTATATTCATATGAAAAGATGCTCTAAATCACTATTGATTAGAGAAATGCAAATCAAAACAACTCTGAAGTACCACATCACACCTAACAGATTGGCTAATGTAACAAAACAGGAAAACTATAAATGCTGAAAAAATACGGGAAAATTGGAACACTGATTTTGATAGAGTTGTGAACTTATCCAGCCATTCTGGAAAGAAATTTGGAATTATGCTCAAAGGACTATAAAAATGTGTGCATACTCTTTGACCCAGCAATATCAGTTCTAGAACTATATTCCAAAGAGATCATAAAAATGGGGAAATGATCCACATGTACAAAAATATTTACAGCAGTTCTTTCTGTTGTGGCCAACAACTAGAAATTGAATGGGATGCCCATCAATTATGGAATGGCTGAACAGGTAATGGTATATTAATGTAATGAAATACTGTTGTGCTTGCTATGAGAAATGATGAGCAGGCAGACTGCCAAAAAACCTCTAAAGACTTATATGAACTGATGGTGAACGAAATGAGCAAAACCAGGAGAATATTGTATGCAGTAACTTCTATATTGTGCAATGACTGACTTTGATAGACTCAGCTCTTCTAAGCAATGTAAGAACCTGGAACAACCCCCAAAAGATTCATGATGGAGGATACCATCCACATGCAGAGAGTTATAGAGTCTGAATGCAGATCAAAACATTACTCTTTTTTTTGGTCACCTTCTGGTCATTCTTATTTTCTTTACAATAGAAAAACCTGCAGACAGGTGTAGAAAACAAAGCAAAGCAAAGTGCTCTGTGATGAGCAATTGGGAGATCATAAGAACCTTGGAGATCACAATTGTAGTCAACAGGAAAACCTAGTAAACTGTTTCTCTGAGGTGTTGAATATTGGAAAAGAAAGCAGACATAAGATTGTGGAAAGCATCGAATGCCAGGTAAAGGACCTTAAACTTTACCCTGTAGGCAATAGCACTAAGCTATCTTGTTATGTATAATAACCTCTTATATTACCTGACAGCTACATGAATGGTGAGTTTGAGGGATAAGAGAGAGGAGAGATAAAAAAAATTCAAAAGCTATTACAAAATTCAAGGTAAATGAGAAAAATAAGTACCTTCACCAGGTCAGTGGGGCAGGAATAGAGAAGAGAACATATATGCACATTATAGTTAGAATTTATAATAACTTATAATGTAAGAAATTTTGATATGAGAAGAAAGGAGAAGAAAAAACTATAGATAACACCAAGTGTTCTAAGATGAAAGTTTAAAGGACTAGTGGTGTCACTGACAAAAATAGTGAGGAAAACGAACAGGTTTTAGGGAAAAGATAAATGTAAACTCTGTTCAAGGCTTCATTTTGCCTCAAGGTTTTTGGTTCAAATCAAGTAAAACTGACCTTATATTTTGTTTAAACCATTGAAAACACTAAAGGTTTTTTTAAAAAAGGATAAATGTTGGTATGCCAAGGAACTCCCTCCAACATTAAAAACTCAATCCGAGGGGCATCTAGGTGGTACAGTAGATAGAGCACTGACCTTGAGATTAGCAAGACATGAGTTCAAATCCAGCTTCAGATGCTTACTAGCTATGTGACCCTGAGCAAGTCCTTTAACCTCAATTACCTCCAAAACATAAAACAATCCCTTCTACAACTTATTGAGTTATGCTCCCCACTTAGAATCTGGTTGTTTATTTTTTTAATTGTTGTGTATGGGTATGTGCCTGCCTACTTGGGTGTGGTTTAAAAAAAAGGAAAAAGGGAATAAAAGCACCCAGGATGCTTTGTTAATAGAAAGTCTGATCTTATATGTCTTCTTCTTCTACCTACTATGATTGAACTTGACAATGAGATAATATAAGCTATGTTCACCTTTTGTTCTGGAGCTATAACTACTGTAATTTCATCTGGACCCAGAGAAATTGAGATATGGACATTCCTTCCACTGACACAAGTTGGCAAGTAGTATGTGACCGTAGACTAGAGACAGCAATTCTCAAGGATGGTCCAAGGACCCCAAGGTGTCCCTAAGATCCTTTTAGGGGATCTTCAAGATCAAATATATTTTCATAATAACACTAAGAGATTGTTTGCATAATAAAGTAATTCTTCCTTATGTGAGGCTAGATTATTTTTTGTATACTGTAAGCAAAACAGCGTCATATAAGAGATTGAATGTAGAAGCAGATATAAAAATCAATCTTTTTAGTAGACCAAACATTGAACAAATTAGCAAAAATCTTTTCAAAACAATGCAACTCTTCTCATTATTTTTTGTTCTTGAAAATACACCTCTTTTCTGAAAGTGCTGTTTTATAATAACATGTAATGGGCTGATTAGTGATATTTTAATAAATTTAAATGATTTATAAAAGTGGTTCATTTCAATTTCAACATGAACAGTGGCCTGCTGGTAAATTATTAAAGTCAGCACTACAGGAAAAATGGCATGGATGACACACTTTTAAACTTAATCTGCACTATTAACAATTTCTCCAACACTTTATTAAGTCTAGATAATCAATAAAATACTAAATTGTACCTTGAGTTTAAAATTGTAAATATGATTGAAGAAAAAATATAAAATGAAGTCTATTCATTTCTTCCCCTGTTCCATTGCTAGTGGGGATTTATGTTCATGGAACATAGTAGATAATGTCAAAATTTTTATATGTAGGTTACCTTTACTCAACTGGTTTGCCATCCTTTTTAAACCTTTGTTATAAGAGATGGCTCTCTTCGAGGGGCAGAGAAACATGTAGATGATATAAAAACAAAAGATACCTTTAAAAGTAAAAATTAGGCCTGTTTCATTCATATAAAGAAAATAGACCAAGGATAATTTTTTTTAAGAATCATTGAACTACAAGGAAGCCATGATCAAAGAAAAAGCCAAGACATCAAATTTCAAGAAATTGTTAAGGAAAATTGTTCCAGTATTCTAGGATCAAAGGGCAAAATAGAAATTGAAAAAATTCATTAATCACACCTGAAAGAGATCCCAAAATGAATACTCCAAGGAATATTATACCCAAATTCCAGAGCTCCAAAGTCAAAGAGAAAATACTTTGAGTAGTTAGAAATAAGTAGTTCAAATACAGTGGAGCCACAGTCAGCATAACTTGGGATTTAGCAACAATTCCATTAAAAGAATGGAAGGCTTGGAGTATGATATTCCAGAAGCAGAAGTGTTGGAAATTACAACCAAGGATAATATACTCAGCAAATCAGTATGGTCCTTCAAGGATGGGAAATGGATACTTTATTAAATAGAGGACTTCTGAGCATTGCTGATTAAAAGGCCACAGCTAAGTAGAAAATCTAGCTTCCTAATCTAAGACGCGAGAGAAAAATAACAAAGTAAACATGAAAGAAAAACCATAAGGCCCTCAATAAAGTTAAGCTATTTACCTTACATGTCACTTATAAGAACTTTACCAATATTAGGGTCGTTAGAAGGATTCTTCATAGATGGAGGGCAAAGGAGTGAATTAATTATGTTGTAATGGTTTTAAAAAAAATGTGTGGGTAAGAAAGATGGATGCCCTGGGAGAAGGGAGAAAGAGATGAGGAATGGGGAAATGATCTTACATGAAAGAGGTGCACAAGGAAGAACTATCCCAGTGGAGGGAAAATGAGAGGGGCAATGATTGAACCTCATTCATATCTAATTGGTTCAAAAAAAGAATAAAAAATACATTCATGTATACATTCAATTCATAATAAGAATCTCTTATCCAGTAAGGAGGTAGGAAAGGAAGGGGATAAAAGAGAGTGTGACCAAACATAGAGTAGATAAAACAAGTCAGTGGTCAAAAGCAAAACAGACTTTAGAGAAGGGAAAAGATTAAAAGAGAGAAGAAGAAACAGAAAAAATAGGATAGAGGGAAATGTACAGCTAGAAAGACATGAACTTAACCATAAAACAGAAGTGCATAGC
>JAQQSW010001335.1:0-19392 GCA_028646575.1 Pseudocheirus occidentalis
GGTTGCCCCATGAGTGGAAGATCAGTATATTGTGAATTGTTGATTGAATCTTTAAGTGTTAAGTTGGTTTCCCTCTTAGAATTACCGGGTAATTCTTCTTTTATTCCTTCTTCTAAATATTGTGACTTTCTGTAATAAGATATTATACTGTGAATATTGTACTGAATCTTATTTGTAATGGAATAAACAGAGTGTTCACTACTACTGTGTAATCTGAATCTTAAAAGCTGTTCACAGTAGCATTCTTTTGGGAATCTAGTGTTGCTTGGCTTTACAGTATTTTAACAAGTCAATAAATCTGTGATCTCATTGGGATGGGATATCCCTCTATCAGTGCAGATTACATGCAATTGACACCTTTTCATAAGTGGTATTATCCATGTCCTCTTTTTTTTTCTCCTCCCCTCCCCGATCCCCCATAGCTCCTCAATGGGGAGTCTATGTAATGCACCAGAGCCCTTCCTATAGATCTTGTTATCTTTCATTGCCATCTGTGTGGCCTTCAGGACATTCATGTGTCATTCCTTATTTATACAACATGATTAGCCAGTAAATTTCTAAATTGAATTTTAGGAATTATATTCTTTCTTTCATATAGGAAGCTAATGGGTACAGTGGATATATGGCTGGACATGAAGTCAGGAAAATCTGAGTTCAAATCCAGCCTTAGACACTTATTAGCCATGTGGTCTTGAACAAATCACTTAGCTTCTTTAAGTTTCCATTTCTTCATTTCCAAATTGCATATAACAATAGTACCTACCTTCCAGGATTGTTAAGACGACCAAATGAAATCATATTTATAAACTGCTTTATAAAATTTAAATGGCTAATTTAATACTAACTTCTATTATTATATAGTAGCTGAGGTCTATATCCACGATGCTAGGTTGCCTCTCCCTTATTAATATAATAAATTCTTCCTATCTGTTTTATAAATTATGTGAAGAAATAGGCACATTTTGTTAAATTTTATTCATTTGCTTATATATGATTAATTAGTGAATAATTTTAATTTTTAATATTTAATTCTTTACAAAGGGTGCTTTATGTGTTTATTATTGAATAAATGAATTGCTGTAATTAAATAATTGAGTTAGAACTATTTTATCTTGCTTTTTTTCTTGTTGATACTAGAGTGTGCAGTATTTTTTCAAAAAGACAGGACAAATTTAGCCAATATTAAATATGAATCCTGATTGACCAGGGATATGAGTTAAGTCTTTCAAGTCCTCCAATCTTATGTCTAAGTGACTGTGTGTGGGGATTTATTGAGTAAACCCCCCCCCCATTCCACTTGAAACAAGTGATAAGATATTATACTCAGATACATTTATCAAATGAGATCTCATCTTGATTGACTCAATCAGCCCAGAGGTGAGAAGAAAGACTAGACACTTTTTATTTGTTCATTTAACCAATCAAAGACTCTAGATTAAATGTCAAAAGTCCTTGGATAACCTTATGTGCTACTGACAAGAAGTATATTCTGATAGGTTGAGGAAACTTTGTTTTCCTGTGTCCTGTGGGTTGTCCTGCGGGTTGTCCTGCAGGTTGTCTATAAAACAGTGAGCCAGCTAAGGTCTCAGAAATTTGATCATATAGAGAGGAAGGATCATTCCAGGTCAACCTTGAAAAAGAGTTAATTTCTTGGGAGGGGATAAGAGCAGATATTCAGCCCTCACCCTTAGTCTCCATCTCACCTCACTATTTGGCCAGAAGAAGACATCATGAGCTTAGAAGGGCAGAGGAGATTTTGGGCTTCCCAGTGGTATCTGAGCAATGGCACCAGAACTATTGATAATAGTACCCACAAGAGGAGTCAAGTACATACTGGATGCAGATTTAAGGAGCCCAGCAGAAAAATACTCAACCATAACTTAGGTTAGTGGTATGAAATTCAAATAGAAATGAACCACTACACTATCCATAATGATCTCTAATGGGCTCTTATAGACTTAGAAAATTACATATAAATATTATCTATATTCTATTCTGTTATTTAGTTTGTTAATTATTTTCCAATCACATTGCAATGTGGTTTGGGCTGCACTTTGGAGTGTTGGCCAGTGGTACTTGACATCTTTATTTTAGGCAAACGACTAGAGCAGCGGCTCCCCAGAGTGAACCTCATTAAAATACAGTTGGGAAATATCTAATAAAATTGATAAAAATATAATAAAGCATATATAATATTAATTTGTCTTTTTCTAGGCCAATATGCAAGGAATCCCTATTTCTATTTGGGCCTGATACCACTGATGTAAAGGACTCTAACAAAAGAGATTTTAGAAGTTTTGAATGACCCTTTTGCCATGAATACCTTCTGAGCTTAAACCTAATTTCCCTTGGGCACCATACAAATTTTAAATAGGGTTTGTTATAGACCTTTGAGGGGAACATTTATACTTTAAAAAAGCCTATCACCTTATCATTTTGCTTTCTACAAGTATCAACTGATAATCATGGTTAGAAACACAGTGGTGCTCCACACTAGTGGGAGCCTCATGGTCTATATGTTGCACCTCAAACCCCAATGGTTAACCTTAGAGCCTGGGGAAAAAATGAAGGAGTAACCTTGTTCTCAGGAGCTGAGCTGCCAGGGTTAGTGAGAGTTGGAAGAGTAGCTACAGAGCAAATGTATATAACATAAAATATAGAACAATGATGGGCAAAAATACAGGAAAACTTCAAATGCATAGTAGTAGATATTATAATTACATATTCTGAGATTTTGGCATATCACCTGAAGCAAAAGAATATTTCAAACACAAACAAGAGCTTAAGTAATTTGTTAATGAAGCCCCATAATTAAAAAGTGGCTCTATAAATAGCAAGGGATAAATTATAACGGGCTGAAAAATAAGTTCTTAAAGATGATAACAAATTCTCAAACTTCCTTCTAATTATTTTTATAAATCAGCTTCACTATTTCTTTCTTTGTCTTTTTCAGATCAAGTACTTTTCTCTTTGAACCTCTTCTACCCCTCAGAACCTTCCATGTAAGTAGATAACAATTACATGAAATTATCAACTTTAAACCAGAAATCCTTGATTTCTATTAATTAGCGATGACATATAAAATCAGAAAGGGACATGTTCTATTAGTTACAATCACTGAAGATTTATCTATCTGCCTTTGTTGAACATATTTCATGGGAAATTGTTCTATAGTTTAAATTTCTTTTGGTTTAAAGTTTTATTGGGAAGTAAAGCAGACTATTTTAATAAAAAATGAGTACTAGCCATGTGACCTTGGGCAAGTCATTTAACCCAAATTGTCCTATCTTCCCCCCTCCAAAATGCAGAAAACAATGCAAACTAAAACAAAAATAAAACAAACAGAAATAGCAATGTTAATAGTATCATATTTGGAATCAAGTCAGAAAACATGGTTAAGAAGAAATAGACAAAAGACAATAACTGTAGGGAGTTTCACAAAGCCATGATCTGAATATATTTGTTGTTTAGTCATTTTTCAGTCATGTCTGACTCTTAGTGACCCTATTTGGGGTTTTCTTGACAAGGATATTGTAGTGGTTTGTTATTTACTTTTCCAGCTCATTTTTTTTTAAAGATGAGGAACGGAGGCAAACAAGCTTAAGCATCTTGCCTAGGGTCACACAGCTAGTGTTGGTGGTCAGATTTGAACTTAGGTCCTCCTGACTCCAGGGTTGTCACTGTGCACTACACAATCTAGTTGCCCTTATCATAATAAGAGAAATCTACAAATAGAGACAGACAATAATGAAACTATTGATTTGAATGCTTACTAAATAAGCCCGAAATAACAAATATATGAGGAAAATTAAATGGTAGAAGTAATATTCATGATTTTAAGCGCACTGTTGATGATTGCACATGGATGACTCATAAGAATTGATCTTATAGCTGGCTATAGTGATTTCCTTCATAAATTATAAAAGGCAGGGATTATACAAACTGCATTTTAAGAAAACAGTGCAATACAATTGGAAAAATAGCAATAATTTGAGTTCAAGATTGGAATTAGAGGGTACAGGCAAGATGATGGAGTGAAGTCAGAATTTTTTCTGAACTCTCCCAAAACACCCTTCTGTAACAACATAAAAAATATGTCAAGCCACATTCTGGGCAGGAATTGTGGAAGTAGCATGGGCTGTGGCCGGCAGTAGACAAACTAAAGAAAGAGGGGGGAAAAAGCAAAAAAAATGATTTAAAAAATTAAATGAATGGTAAAGGGGTACTTGGGAAAAGAAATGAGATAAATGCAAATTTTTTAAAAAATGAATGGCTTGGTTAAAGAGGCACACATACACGCTCACTAAAGAAAGAAATAACTCAAAAATCAGAATTGGCCAAATGAGGTACAAAAATCTCATTGAAGAAAATTCGTCAAAAATTAGCATTAGGTACTGGAAGCTAGCAACTCAATGAGATGTTAAGAAACAACAAAGTCAAAAGCCTATAAAGAAATGAAAGAAAATCTGAAATGTTTCATTGGAAAAATAACTGAGAGGGAAGATAGTTCAAGGAAAGATAATTTAAGAATCATTGGACTAACTGAAAATCATAAAAACCAAAAAGCCTATGTATTATATTTTAAGAAATTATAAAGGAAAGCTGCCCAGATATTTTGGAGCCACTGGACAAAGTAGAAACTAAAAGAATTCACTGATCACCTCCTGAAAGGAATCCCAAAACGAAAACTTTGAGGAGTATTATAGGCAAATTGGAGGTCAAGGAGAAGATTTTGCAAATGGATAGAAAAAAAATCAAAATACTATGGAGTCATTGTCAGGATCACATAAGATACAGCAGGCACTGCCATAAATGATTCTGAGGGTTTGGAATATTGGGATATTCTAGGAGACAAAGGAGCTAGGATTACAACCTTTACTAATCTACTGAGCAAAACTAAATGTAATCTACATGGCAAAAATTTATATTTAATAAAATAAAGGACTTTCAATCATTCCTGATGAAAAAGCTAGAGATGAATCAATAATTTAGCATTTAAAAACAAGATTTAAAATAGGGGAAAAAGATAAATATAAGTAAGGTATCATGAGGGACTTAACAAGTTTATACTATTTACATTCCTTTATGGGAAAATGATACATACAACTCCTAAGAAGGTTATCATCATAAAGAGCCTACTTATACAGAGGGCATAGGTGTGAGAAAAATGGACACAGTTGGAGGAGGAGGAAAGAGAAAAATAATGGGTGAAATTATTTCACAGACATACAAGGCAGAGTTTTTACAATGGAAAGTGAAATAGAAGGGAGAGTGGGCGATGCTTGAACTTTGGTCTCATCTGAATTGCTTAAAGGGGGCATATACACACACACACAGACACATGTTAGTATAGAAATTCATCTTACTCAACAGGGAAGTAGGAGAAAAAGGGGCTAAACAAAAAGGGGTGAAAGAAAAGGGATGGTATATTAAAAGAGTCTGTCAGAGTGGTCAGACTTTAGATTCTGGGATGGTGTAAAGAAGAGAAAGATAAATAGAAGAGAATAGGATGAAGAAACACATGCAGTTAGCATCAATAACTGTGAAAATAAATAAAATGAAAGAGAATATCAGAATGAATTAGAAAATTGTATACAAATACATATTGTTTACAAGATATACTTAAAACAAAAAGATACACATAGAATTAAAATAAGGGGCTGGAAGAAAATTTATCATGCTTCAGTTGAAGTAAAAAAAGGCAGAGGTAGCATTCACAATCTCAGACAAAATATAAGCAAAAATACACCCACTTTAATAAAATAGAGAAATTAAAGATCAGAACTAAAAACAAATATATTTTTAGAAGTTGAAAAATTTTTGAAAAAATATTATTCCACTAGTACCACAAAGAAAAACTTTAAGGATGCAAATGGAACTTTTTTTTTAAAGTGGCAAAGTTATAGTAGCAGAGGACTACATTAATAAGAAATTAAAGGAGAAACCAAAAGAATTGACTTCTTAAACCTGCAAAGAACATAAAATGTTTTTATTATATAGATTTTTCAAAAACATAAAGTTGGAAGATTAATACAATTTACAGAAAGAATATATTTTTGATTCAAAAGGCTAGCCAAGTCATCCTAAAAATTGAATTATGGACCAATATTTCTTAAGACTAGAGATATAAAAATACTGAACATAATCATAACTACCAGAATATAACACCATATTAAAATATTAATCATGACCAAACAATACATTTATTCAATGAATGAAGGTTGTTTTAATACAAAAACAATATCAAAACATTTTGTTACATAAATAGAACACTTAAAAATACAAGTAAATTAATAGATGCCACAAAAAAATTTTCAATAAAAATTCCAAAGAACAGCAAATGTAGATAATTAAAAAACAACGTCCTTGAATCTAAAGACCACTGTCATATTCATTGCAAAACCATTTGAAGCATTCTAGCTGAAAACCGTACAAAATAAGAGTGTTCACTTACAACACTTTTTTTTACCCCCAAACATTATATCAAAAGTGCTAGCAATGTTCAAAATAAAAAAGATATTATAGAAATTAAGTTTGGAAATGAAGAGATCAAAATATTATAATATGTGAATGACACGTCACATACTTAAAACATCCAGTTGCTTTAGCAACAATGAAATGTGGCTTTATTTTTAGCAATATTGCAGAATATGAAATATACTAAGAAAAATTATTTCCTTATCCACTGAAGTATAATTTAAGATAATATAGCCTGTACCTTATGAGAAATATTATTAAAATTAGGTAATTATTCACACACATAAAAACTTTCCTGAAACTATGGACAATAAATAGGTTTAATAAATATTTGGAAAATGATTCAGTGTTCATGGAAGGTTGAGATCAACATGACAAAGATAAAAATATCCTTCTAATTAAAGTATGAAGTTAAAGCAATAAAATGTATTCATAGCACTAGATATACTCATGGCAAACTTTCAATGAAAAAAATGCACAGAGGTAGTGAGGGAAACTTTTCAAGTCTGCTGATGAAAGAAGATTTGCTTATCAGGATTTTGAAAAATGTTATAAAATGATAGCTATCTAAACTATTTGGTACTTGTCCCCAAATAGAAAAAAAAATGTCCAGTGGAACTGTAGCAATTCCATACATGCATCCAAAACAAGAAAAAAAGTTATTTTATAAATTCATAGAAAAGGAAATTTGGTTAAAGATTTATTTTTATTAAAAGCAAACATAATCAGAAAAATTATTAGCATTATGAGTAAAAATAAACTACAATCAACCAAACTTTGGGACTCATATAGCATTAAATTCCAACTGTATTATGAGTACAAACATATAAGAAATGGTACTCTGAAAAAAAATAAAGATCTATTATTTATGGAGATAATATATGATCTTATTGTCCACATAAAATATATGCATATGTGTTATATAATTTTGTGCAGATTACATAACAATAGACTAATTTTCCATATTTTATAATGACAACATTTATATAATAGAAATGGACAATTTTATCTAAACAATGACATGAAATTATTGGAGTACTTTTCCACATAAAACATAACAACTTTGTTACATAAGAATAAACATTTCTATGTAACAAAAAATTAATCAGGATAAATAATAATTGAGTGAGGATGCATGCATGATACACTATAACAAATGCTGTAAATAAAAGAAAATAATACCTAAACTTTATAATGGAATAAATAAAAAACCTTTGGATAAAATTCAATTTTCCAAAGTCAAAGGAGATGAATAATTTATAAAAAGACACTTTAAGATAGTTAATTGAAAAAAACTGAACTCAGTAACTATAACACTCATCAAAATGATAAAAATATGACAAACCATAAAAATGAGAAAACATAATTCTAGCAGGACTTTGGAGAAACAAATACACTCATATGCCACTTGGCTTGATTGCAAATTGGTGGGATTTTTAGAGATCAGTATGATCACAGACTGTACATTTGTTTATGCTTTTCAATATAACTTTTTAATGAGTAATATGCCTTTAAAATCTACAAAACTCATAGACTATATATTCAAATATATTTATAATAATATTGTTATTTATTGTGAAAATCCCAACAATAACCTGGAAGCAACTGAAATATTCAAGACTGGGAGAATTCATTAATAAATTGTCATACATCTGTGCAAAATACTCTAATATGATCAAGTTTGATAGGTATGAGAATATAAATAATTCTAAAAGTACACTATTTGAAACAAAGTAAATAACTAAAAAAAATGAAAACATATACTAAGATATAAATGAGGTGCAAAGAGCAAAAAATTAAAGATACGCAGAGTACCCAGTAGGTTATTATGAACATTTCATATACTGAAATTAATTTATTATAATATCAGTATTTTAAAAGTATTTAACTGGTGTTTTGTTATGAAAGTTCATGTTAAATAATTAAAAATAACAGCCATAGAGGTAATAGATATCAGAGGAAACCTTCAGCACTGTAGGAGTATCTGGAATGATGAATGGTTCAGGGCATTATCTGTTAATGACTGTAATATATAGCTAATATATACATACATACACACATACACATGCATATATATATGAATATGTGTGTGTATATACATATATATGTATATATGTGCATGCATATATATGAATATGATGTATCTGATAATGACTTATCTGGATAAGACTCACATAGGGTAGAGAGAGAGTAAAAGACTATAAACTTTGTGATTCTCTTTGATTGAGGAAGTGCTCCCATCAGTGTGAACAGCATTGACTGTAGTATATTGAAGGAGGACTCATTCCATTTGAAACCTAATGCCCAAGAAGTTGATATTCTGACCATATGTTTTGTTTGCATTAGATATCTGTTGGTATACATTGGAATAATTAAGGGAAATAAGGGAAGACTCAAATGAACTGCTGTAGCGTGAAGTAAGCAGTCTTACAAGAACAAAACACACACTGACTGTAATTATGCAAATAAAAACAGTATTAAAAGTAAGTCAGACTCCGATTAATTGCAGTGTCCAGTCCTGATCCCGGAGAACAGACTGTGAAATGTATCTGTCTTCTCTCTGTAGAAAGGTAGGTTTTAGGTGAGGATGGTACATATATTCATTTTTTGTCAATGTTTAGTTAAACTTTTTTTCTTTCTTAAAAAGAGGGCAGGAAGGATGGGATATCAGAAAATGACTGAGGTATAAAAAGTATGAGAAAGTCATAAAACATTTTTTTTATAAAGGAAAAATGGAGACTGAATCCAATGAACTAAATGCCCCAACATATTTTCTGCACTTTTCATGATTCTTAGCATTCTTATATTTTATAAAGAAATAAGAATGCATGATTAAAATTTAAAATAAAATAAATTATATTAGTAATATTATATCAATGTTCCATTTTTTTTTAATACTAGATGCGATTGAAACTACTGACATGGCAGAAAATGACTAAATCTGTTTTTCCCCCAGAAAGAAAGTTTCTTGTAACATCTGTAAGGCAAATTTACATAACAATGTTACAAAGATGTGAAAGCAGATTGTGTAATAGAAAATTCTGAAAGGTACACTGCTCCATCTAATATAGGTATGCATGTTTCAGAGTAGTAATGCAGTCAGTAGCAAGCTGAACTACTTTGAACACATATTGTTGAAGAGATTGATTTCAACAACAGAACTTGTCTTTGCACTCTCTAGGAAGAACATATTTAGAAAATGAGATTATTATCCTTCTTGGAAAGGCACCTTACAACTCAGTAGCATTTTGTGTAAATGTCCAAAATCAGGGATTCTTGCAAATAAATATTCATTTTGCTGGTTGTATGTTTTAAAATGGAAACCCAAAATACCACCTATGGTATTAGAGAAGGCCTTGTGGTACCCCAAATAAAAAGTATAGACATCAGACTTTCAAAATGCATTGTTACTTACAAACCTGTCTTAAAACACACACACACACATGCACACACATCTCTGTGTATACATGAGTGTATTATCTAATTTTAAAGCAAATATATATTGAATGTCAAAGCATATATATTTTATATATGTATATGCATGTATTTATACGTGTGTGTATACATACTCGCACTTACATAAAAGGTGAATTGGGTTTTGATCTGCAATTAGTATTCCTTTTTGTGACAATAGTTTGATATACACAGAAAACTACTGTAATAAAGAAAGATTGCTCTTAGTAAATTCTTTTAAAAGTGGGTTGCTTAATATAGCTTTTTATGATGTGACTTTTATGAAAAACTTCATAAGTCTACAACCTTTCCATTGTATTAAAAAGTTCCATTGTATTTTGTGAAGTGTATCATTGAAATTGTGTTATGGGACCACATTGCCATAGAAATTTGTTTCCTCTTGGGGGACTGAATCTGTTGAAATTTATATTGTTGTCATAAGAAGAAAAACATAATTGATGGATACTTGTCTTGCCTGTGAGTGTTGACCTATGTGGTGCAATCTGAGGGGAAAAAAAACCCTTCCCCAGTCTTCTGTCCCAGTGTCAGAAATTCTATATTGATTGATTTGTTGGTTGGTTGATTGGTTAGATGGTTGGTTGAATCATTCATTCATTCAGTAAATGAATAATTGCTGAGTGACTACTGTAGTTCCAGTTGTAAAACTACTAGAAAAATATTGTGTGAATGTCTTTAATACACAAGGCAGGAATTGTACTAAGAGCTTCTGATACAAAGACAACAAATATTCCTTGCTCTCCAGAATCTTACATTTTATTAAGGGAGGGAAAATACTACAACATATACACAGATAAGGGAATATAAGTTATCTTATATTTACTTTGTGTCTATTTTGTAAATACTTATATTTAGAGAGGGAGATTATCTTTCTACGTTGTTTTTCTATGTTATGATCAATTGGTTCAACAACAAGCATTAATTAAAGACCTACTATGAGGTAGACACTGTTGTACAAATCTAAATAGAATCATCTTCTTAAGGAATTTACATCTTTTATTTTTAAATTTTTACATTTAATTTTTTTTCAGTTACAAATTCTTTCCCCTTTCTGCCCTGTTGAGAAGGCAAAAAACAGTATGACCATCATACATATGAGCTCATGCAAAACATTTTCACATTAGTCATGTTGCAAAAAAGTGAGAAAAATAATATGAAAAATCTTATACTTCAGCCTGTGCTCAGATTTCATCAGTTCTCTCTCTGGAGGTGGAGAACATTTTTCCTTGAGTCCTTTAGAATTGTCATAGATCAGTGTATTCATCAAAGAATTTACATCTTTTGGAGGGAAACAACACATGTACATAAAACATATTTACGCTCCCCCCCCTCCCCAAGATCAATTTGTTGAGGGAAGCTTTTAGCAGGTAGGCTATTTAAAAATACTTATAGAGAAGGTAACATTTTGGGAAGAAATATCTAATATTTTTTAGGGTGAAGATTGTTTCAATTTTGTCTTTTTATCCTCATCACCTATCACTATTAAGTAATAATTTTATAAATGTTTTTGATTGATTGATTGGAATTTATAGAGTAATTTCAAGAGGCAGAGATAAGGATCAGGAAAGGCATTGTGTAGGAGGTAGATTGTCACTGTGGGAGATATAAACGGTCTGACTTCTCAAAAAAAAAAAACCCTTAACAATTCAGTAGAGAAAACAAACATGCATAAATAGTGACAATGTATGGCTGACCAGATAAATGTGACTTACACATACATATACATATGTTATTAATTTGTTTGTTATGTCTAAATCTATGGGACTCCGTGGACTGTGTCCATGGGGTTTTTTTTGGCAAAGATACTGAAGAGTTTTTGTTTTTTTCTTCTACAGGGTGTTCCTATTTTGACAGACAAGGAAATAAGGGAAATAAGGGTCAAGTTATTTCCCCAGGGTCACACAAGCAGCAAGTGTCTGAGACCAGTTTTGAAATCAGATCTTCCTGATTTTAGGACTTGTGTTCTCTCCACTGTACCACCCAGCTGCCCCATCCATCCATCCATCCATCCATCCATCCATCCATCCATCCATCCATCCATCCATCCATTCTTATGTATGCATGTACATAACACAGACATATGTACCATAGATAAAAACAAGATAGTTCTTCAAAGAAACTCAGGATAAATTTTGGATGAGAGGTGTCAATTAAGCTTGGCCCTGAAAGATAAGTAGCTAAAGAATAGGGAAAAGAATTATGTTTTTTTTTTAAATGACAAGAACAAAAGTGCTGAGGTGGGCAATTGTTCTATATGAGAAATAGAGAGAAGACTTTTTTGGTTAAAGTAGAAGATCTGTATAGGAGACTAGTAGATAGTAAGGCTTGAAAAGAAGGTAATTCTAAATTGCAGAGAATCTTGAATACCAAAGGAAATAATTTACTTTCATTTGGCAGAAAATGGTAACCAATGACAGATTTTGCAAATGTGAATGAAATTATTAAAATTATATTTGAGAAAAGTTGAGCTGATGCAGCCAAATGAAACACCATTTTAGAAGATAAAAAAGTTTATAAGATTTTATAGAGGAGAAAGGCATAAGATTATGGGAAATATCAACTGATAAAAGAAGAAACAATATGAAGAAAAACAAATTTATAGAAAACTTGGGAAGAGACTCAACTAAGTGAAATTATCCCATAGCTTGTTTAAAGATGAAATTGATGGATGAACAATTCTTTTGTACTCTAAGGTACCAATGGATTTTATTTTTTATTATTATTTTAAACATTCTTTTCTTTTTAAATTGTGATTTCAAAGTTCTTTCCCTCACTTTCACCCACTGAGAAGGAAAATAATATGGTATCAATTATACATGTGAAATCATACACATCATATGAATATATTAGCCATGTTAAAAAAGAGAGAAAATTATACTTTAATTTGCACTTAGAGTTCAGCAGTTCTCTCTTTGGAGGTGGATAGTATTTTTCATCATGAGTCCTTGTCTTGGATCATTGTGTTGATTGAGTCAGCCAAGTTTTTCATGGCTGATCATCAGTACAACATTGCTGCTACTGTACATAATGTTCTCCTGATTCTACTCATTTCACTTTGCATCAGTAAATATAAGTCTTCCCAGGTTTTTCTGAAACCATCCTGCTCATCATTTCTTATAGTACAATAGTATTGTATCACAATCATATACCACCACTTGTTCAGTCATTCCCTGACTGATGGACATCTCTTCAATTTCTAATTCTTTGCCACTACAAAAAGGAGCTACTATTAATATTTTTGTATACACACACACACACACACAAACACACACACACACACATATATATACATACATGTCCTTTCCTTTGATCTCTTTGGGGTAAAGACCTAGTAGTGGTATTGTTGGATGGAAGGGTGTGCATGTTTTAATAACTTTTTGGGTAGAGTTCCAGATTATTCTCCAGAATGTTTGGACCAGTTCACAATTCCACCAACAATTCATTACTGTAATCATTTTCCCTCATTCCCTCTAACAATGGTCATTTCTGATAGGTGTGAGGCTATTAGTACCTCAGAGTTGTTTTAATTCACCTTTCTCTAATCAATAGTGATTTAGAGCATTTTAAAATTTAGATACAAATAACTGATTTCTTCTAAAAATGCCTGCTCATGTCTTTTGACCATTTATCAATTGGGGATTGGATGTTATTTAAAAAAAATTCACTCAGTCCCTCATTCTGCCATCCCCCCTTTTTTATGGGGGAGCTCATCTCATTCAAATTCACAGTTATGGTTACTCAGTGTGTATTTCCCTCCATTCTTATTTTCTTCTCTTTTTTCTCCTTTCTCTTTTTATCCTTTCCCTCCTCAAAAGTCTGTTTTACTTCTGATCACTGCCTCCCTTAATCTGTCTTCACTTTTATCACACCCTCCCATATTTCTTATTCCTTCCCCCTCATATTTCCCAATTGAGTAAAATAGATTTCTATACCCAGCTGAATGTGTGTATATATTCTTCACTCTTCTAGCTAATTCTGATAAGAGTGAAGTTCAAACATTGCCTGCCACCTCATTCCCACTTCTCACTCTACTATAAAAGCTCTTCCTTGTACTTCTCTTTCATGTGAAAAATAATTCCATATTCTACCTTCCACTTCCCTCTTTTTTCCCTACATTTTTCCTACAAAATCAACTCACATTCATGCCTTCTGTCTATATAGACTCCATTTAATTGCCATAATAACGATATGGTTCTTAGGAGTTACATATAGCATTTTCCCATGTAGGTAGAAAAAAATTTAATGCCATTGAATCCTTTATAATTACTCTTTGATGTTTACCTTTTTTTGAAATGATTTTTTGAGTCTTCTGTTTGAATGTCAAATTTTCTATTCAGCCGCGGTCTTTTATTTATGAATTCTTGGAAAAATCTCTATTTCTTTAAGTGCCAATTTTTAGATTATACTCAGTTTTGCTGGGTAGGCTATTCTTGGTTGTAATCTTAGCTCCTCTGCCAGCAAGAGTATAATATTCTAAGCCCTCTTCTCCTTTAACATGGAATCTGTTAGATCTTGTGTGATTTTGACAGTGATTCCATGATATTTGAATTCCATTTTTTTCTGGCTGCTTGAAATATTTTCTCTTTGACCTAATAGCTCTGAAATTTGGCTATAATATTTCTGGGAGTTCTTGGTTTAGGACGTCTTTCATTAGTTGATTGTTGAATTCTTTTTATTTCAACTTTACCTTTTGGATTGAAGATATTGGGTCAGTTTTCCTTGACAATTTCTTGAAATATGATGGTGAAGTCTTTTTACTTTTACTTTTGCATAGTCTAATAATGTTTAATCAATCTTTCCTCAATCTATTTTCTAGGTCAATTATTTTTCTGATGAGATGCTTCACATTTTCTTCTTTTGCATTTTTATATTGTTGTATTGTTTCTTGAAATCTTATGGAGCTATTAGCTTTCACTTGCCCAGTTCTACTTTATAAGAAACTATTTTTTTCAGTGGATTTTTACATGCCTTTTTCTGTTTAGTCAGTTTGACTTTGTAAAGATTTCTTTTTTTTCAATGACATTTTGTACTTCCTTTTCCATTTGACTAATTGTGCCTTTAAGAAATTATTTTCTTCCCTGGATTTTTGTGCCTCTTTTACTATTAGGTCAACTCTGTTTTTTAAAGTGTTATTTTTTTCAGCATTTATGCTTCTTGCTTTTAAGTTTCTTTCTATAATTTTATGATAATTTATATAGTATATATCATAATTTTATTATTCCAGGTTTTCCTCTAGCATGCTTATATCTTTCCTTAATTCTTCCAGGAAATTTTGCTGACCTTGGGTCCAATTAGCATTTTTCTTTGTGGGTTTGCTTGTAGCTGTTTTCATGTTGTTGCCTACTTTTAACTATATTTTGGTCTTTCCTGCCACTGTAATTGATTTTTATGGTCAAGTTATTTACTTGTTGTTTGTACACTTTCCCAGACTAATTCTTGACTTTGAACTTTGTGTTAAATTTATCTGCTTGCTTGGAATGGGGAGGCACTGTGCCAAGCTTCAAGTTTTTTTTTTTTGCTATTATTTTCTGGGCTAGTTTTGGAGGTCTTCAAGTTTTCAGTGCTTCCAAGGTGGCACGATTCTGCTATAGGTGCAGTCACTGCTCTCCTGGTCTGTGCTCTGGTCTTAACCCAGGAAAGGTCCCTTTTCTACTTGTACATCAAGTACTAGCATTCTTTTTGACTCTGGAATGGTGACCAGGGTCTCTTCTCCTTTTTGATCAATCACAAGCACTCCTCTCTGCCATGGAACTTCAACCCAGAACTGCTTCTGGGAAGTAGAGTAGCCAATCAGTGCCAGTTGCACTCAGTACCAATAAAGTGGCCTCTGTGATCTCTTCATGAACAGTTGTCCCTTGGATGAGAGCTCCTGAATGTATTGTTGTTGATGCCACAACTGCTTCCAAGGCACACTGTTTTGCTCTGGAACTGCATGCACTCCATTGTTAAATTGTCTTAGGTTGGAACAAGGATCGGGAACCTGCACCCTTAAGACCACATATGGCCTTTTAGGTCCTTGGGTGTGGCCTTTTGACTGAGCTCAAGCTTTACAGGAAAAAAAATCCTTTTATTAGATTTGTGAAGTTTGGATTCAGCCAAAGAGTAGCAGTTGAGCAGTTATAGGACCACATGAGGCCTCAAGGCTTTGGTTCCCCATCCCTGGGCTGGAGAAATGTGTCTCTCTGACCTTTTGTTGGTTCTGATGCTTCAAAGTTGGATTTGAGGTGTTATTTTAAATGAATGGGTTTTTTAAATTCCATTGACACATATTTATCCTCTGGTAGTGATGATCACAATCCATTCACTCCACAGAACATCTTATGTAACATTTATGCAAGTCCTACCATGAATTACCTACCAAGGGTCCTTCCACTATATTGAGGGCCTTTTTCTTTTTCTCTTTATGCATGCATAATTAATCACTTATTTTTTTAACCACATAATGCATAAATAGTAGATTTTCTCAAACTTTTATCCGACAAAATCCTTTTATCCACTGCTCTGGCATATTTCTTTATTTATATCTTATAGCCTGCTCATGGTCATAAGAATATATTCATATATCAACATGTCATAAGTGCATATATGTTAATATATGTGTGTATACATGTGTATGTATGTATCTATCTATCTTTCCATCTATAGACATAGAGAGAAACAGAGAAAAGAGAGATGGTGACTGATTGAGACAGAAAATCACCAAAGACACAGAGACTTGTGTCAGCTACCTAAATGCATACCCCAGTATGTATAATAGACATTTTTGTATTCATATTATCCTATCCTGTTTGGATAATAAGACCAAATGATTATAAATAATTATGGATCTAATCAAAGAGGCTCATCGTTTTCTAATATTTGACATGAGAAACAAAATGTTGTCTTTAAATGTGACCATCTGTATTACCACATTATCTATAGGCAATCATTCCTTGACTTGGACTGTATTGCATCTTCACCATGACAATTGTGATCATCTTTGGCAATCATATCATTCACTGTTTTATGCCTTGCTTGATATTTATAGTCAATGTTTCCTTAAACAAGATTATGTATGTTGTTATAGACTTCAAGGTATCTTACATAATTTTTATGTATGGGTAGAAATACCTGGAAGAGAGAGTTAAAGGCAGCATTTTGCTATAGTAAATTAAGTATTTTTCATACCCAACTGTATTGTTAATGGAACAGGAAGACCTTCCTTGCCCATTAATAAGCCTATGTGACCTGATTTGAGCCTGAGTCACATGAAGACTGTGGTGGGAGGAACTTGCTGAATGGTTGGAGCAGGAGCGGGTCAAGCAGGAAGTAGGAGAGCAAAGTGGAGCTGAGAGACAGAGGAGGCAGAGAGAGGCAGAACAGCTAGTGTTGGTGAGAGAGGGCCATTTTGTCTAAGGGAGCTTGTTTGTGGGAAAGCCTGACAGAGAGAAAGCTTGGGGATGGTGGTGTTCCCTGCAAAGTCAATGTGTACCAACTTCTTTATTACCATGGTGGATTTGGTTTTCTGGCATATGCATAAATATCTTGGTTTAATCTTCAAGGAATAGAGTCTGTTATATCTCGTAACTCAAACCAGGAAATATGCTTGCATATTAATAGCAACTACTGTGGGTATCATATTGCCTATAAACCAACAAACAATGTGGTAGGTTTTTAAATTCTGAACATCTTTCTTCAAATTTATGATTGTGAAGCTGTGGTTTCTTGTGGAGTATTTCTGATGAAGTTCTGCTTATTTCCTTCTAGTACCCTCATGAAGCATTCTTTCATGTGTACATGGATGACTCCAATAAAAAAACATGCAATTATTTCAATTGGTTCCCTAATTGATCTACCTGCCTCAGGTCTTTCCTCATCTCTAATCCATCTCCACAAAGGTATTGAAATGATCTTCCTCAAACACAGATCTGATCATCACACTTCATGAACTTTAGTTCTTCTCTCCTGTCTTTACAACAAAATATAAACTCTTTTTTTAGTTTTAAAACCCTTAACAACCTGGTCCTAAGCCTTTTTCAGCCTCACTGTACCCTTTATTCCATGCTCATGACAACCCACCTCCTGTCTTCCTGCCTCTGTAATGACCATGCCCCATGCCTAGAATGTACTCCCTCTTCATCTTCACATCAGGGTCCTTCTCTTTCTTGAAAATATAGCTCAAGAAAAATCTTTAACATAAGACCTTTTCTCATCACCTCCTCCTGAATTGCAATTGCCCCCTTGATAATATTGTATTTAACGGTCTAGGATTTTTTTTTGCTTTTTTTTGGAGGGGGGAGGATGGAGCAATTGGGATTAAATGACTTGCCCAAGGTCACATGGCTAGTTAAATGTTAAGTGTCTGAGGCTGGATTTGAACTCAGGTTATCCTGACTCCAGGTCTGGTGCTATTTTCACTGTGCCACATAGCTGCCCCCCTCTCTAGTATTTAAAATTTGTTTTGGGGGAGAATCATGTCACCCTAGTACAATTTAATTTTAAAAGCTAAAAAATATATAGTTGTATGCCCAAGACACAGTAAATTGTGGCACGTGGTAGACTTTTTATTAATAAAACATTGTTAATTAATTTATTGATTGATGTAGCAATGATATTCCTTTTTGCACAAGATAACTCATGCCAGATCATCACTTTGGACAAGAATTTGTATGTGAGGCATTGAGATCTTGACTTTAAAATCCTTTTAGATGTCCTCTTATAGATAAACCTGTATTTGATTAGGCAGAGCTGGTGGAAGGATTATGCAAAATAAATTAGATTGGGATGGTCATGGAGACTCCTATAATCTACCTTCTGGAGTATACACATTAGGTGTAGGGGGTGTTTCTGTGGTGACCTTTGGTCTTTGTGAGGGCCGGCGGGACCCCAGAGGAATAATATAATACAGCAGGAACACCTTCCACTATACTTTTTATTTTGCACCTCTGCAAACTTGAGCATGTCTTGGTATGGGGGACAATGTAAGTTTTGGTGAAGAGGAAGAGAGAATAGTGAAATATAGGTGTTACTCTAAAGAGGTGGGAACTTTTATAGTTCAGCAACTTAGAAATACTGTCAAAGGGCAGAACCAAGATGGTGGTGTAGAAGCAGCAAGTTTCCGCAGCTCCCACACAGCCACCCTAAATACCCATAAAATATGACCCTAAACAAATTCTAGGGCTCTCAAACTCACAAAAATACAGAAAACACATCTCTCAAAGAAGGCAGCTCAGCAGGAGGGACTCATTGTGACAGCTGAGGCCAACCCAGCCTAAAACTGAAACAAAACACAGCCAGGCCCTAGGGCAGTCGGGAGGAGCTGAGCCTCCCAAGCCACAGCATGAGTCTATCCCAGGAGCAGATCTATAACACCTGAAGGGATCTTCACATCTAACAAGTCAGGATTAGAGAAAGTCAGTGAAAGTGAAAATTTGAAGCTAAATTTGGGGGAGGAAAAGCAGTTTG
>JAQQSW010001336.1:0-19374 GCA_028646575.1 Pseudocheirus occidentalis
GGATGGTGGAGGAGGATACCATCCTTTTGTGTTTGAGGGAGACATGGAAGGTATTTTCTTCAGGTGAAAATCCCTTCCTCTACATGGAAACTGCCACAATGAGGGGCCAGACAACGTGTAGAATACACATTTTCTCAATTCCTCACCTGCACTGCAATTCAGGTAAAGCTAGCATCAACAAAGAAGGAAGGAATCATACATCTATGTAGAGCTTTTGACTTGAAGAAAATCCTTTTCATGACTGGCTGAACCATGAATGGTGGCATCCTCCTGTTGGTTGTTTCTAGCTTAGCAGAAGGGCACTGAAAGTCAAGAAATGAAGACACGTGTGTTCTTTGCAAGATCTATACACACGTTTTGTCCTTCTCAGGTATACGAAGGTATTTTCAACGGTTAAAAGTGTGTCTCTTTTGAAGTAGTAGCTAGAAGAGATTGCTGTGCATTATGTGTCTGATTCGACACTCATCGGAACCTGTTCCTGAGGCAGAATCATGTCCCTCCAACAATCAATAATTTCATACATGTATGATTCCTTCCTCATTTTTTGATGCTGGTTTACATGAACATTAGTGCATGTCAGGAATTAATAATATGGGAATGTTTTGCGATGTTTGACCCACATGGAGGCTTTTTCCCTATAGAGTAAGGGCTTTTCACCGGAAGAAAGTCACTTCCACGTCTCGTTCCACCATGAACGGATTGTATCCTACTCATGCTTGATTATGACATAGGGCATTAAAGTTAAGGAAATAAAGAAAGTTGACTTCTTTGCAATGCTTGTACACACTATTTGTCTTTGAAAGGTAGACAACGATTTTCACCTAAAGGAGGTATTTCTCCTTTTGAGTAGTAACACGAGGAGATGGCTATGCATTATTTATCAGATTCCAGAGTGATCAAATAATATTGGCCAGGTAGAAGAAAGACCCTCCAAGGACGATTAGATGCATAGATGTATGAATCCTTCCTTCTTTCTTGAAATCACTTTTACTTGAATTTTAGTGCAGGTCAGAAATTGAAAAAAATTTGAAATCTATGTGTAATCTGGCCCCACGTTGTGGAATTTTTTCCGTATAGTATGGGTGTTGAATGTAAAGAAAATCGTCTCCATCACTGGCTGAACCATGAATGGTGGAGGAGGATGCCATGCTTTCTTGGTGCAGGCACACACGGAAGGGAATGTCTTCAGGGAAAATCCCTTATTCTACATTGAAACGGCTACAATGAGGGGCCTGACTATGCATACAATACAGATTTCCTCAATTCCTGACCTGCGCTACCATTTAGCTAAACCCAGCATTAACAAAGAAGTTAGAAATCATACATCTATATACAATCTTATGACTTGAAGAAAATCCTTTTCATGAACGGTGGAACCATGGATGGTGGTATCGTCCAATTTGTTGATTCAAGCTTAGCAGAAGGGCACGGATGGTCATCAAATGAAGACAAGTGTCTTCTTTGCAAGGTCTATACACACGTTTTGACATTTTCAAGTGTACCAAGGTACCTTCAACCGACGACAGTGTGTCTCTTTTGTAGAACTACCTTGAAGAGATTTCTGTGCATTATATCTCTGATTTTAGAATTATCAGAACCTGTATACAAGGCGGAAAAATGTCCCTCTAATGAGTATTAGTTGAATACGTGTATGATCCTGTCCTTTTTTCCATAATAGGTTTACAATAACATTAGTATAAGTGAGGAATTGATAACATGGGAATTCTATGAAGTGTTTGGCCTCACATTGTGGCCCTTCCCCGGTAGAGGAATGGCCTTTCTCCTGATGAAATTCCCTTCCATCTCTCATTCAAATATGAAAGGGGGGTATCCTACTTTTGGTTGATTATGGCTTAAGAAAATGGCATTAATGTTCAGGAATTAAAGAAATGTGACTTCTTTGCAATGACTGTACACTTTTCATCCTTTTACATGTAGACAAAGGATTTCAAGTGAAGAAAGTGTTGTCTCTTTTCGAGTAGTAAGATGAGGAGATGTGTCAGTTTCCAGAGTGATCAATTAGGGTCCGCCAGGCAGGAGAAAGTCCATCCAAGGACGATTATATGCATAGATTTATAACTCCTGCCATCTTTCTTGAAGCTAAATTCACCTGAATGGGAGTGGAGGTCAGGAACTGAAAAAAATGTGTATTCTATGCATGATCTGGCGCCATATTGTGGAATATTTCATGTACAGTATGGGCTTTTGACGTAAAGAAAATACTGTCCAAGACTGGCTGAACCATGAATGGTGCAGGAGAACACCATCCTTTCATGGTGGAGGGAGTCATGGAAGGGATTTTTCTTCACTTGACAAGCAATTCCTCTATATTGAAACGGTCACAATGAGGGTCCAGACAACGCACAGAATGCACATTTTCTCAATTGCTCACCTGCACTACCATTCAGGCAAAGAAAAGGTCAACAAAAAAGGAAGGAATCATGCATCTATGTATGAGCTTTTGACCTGAAGAAAAACCTTTTCATGGTTGGCTGAACAATTAATGGAGGTATCCTCTTTTTGTTTTTTCCAGCTTAGCGGAAGGGCATGGATGGTCATCAAATGAAGATAAGTGTCTTTTGCAAGGTCTATACACACGTTTTGACCGATTCAAATATACCAAGGTACCTTCAACCGACGACATTGTGTCTCTTTTTTAGTACTACAATGAAGAGATTTCTGTGCATTATATGTATGATTCTAGAATTATCAATACCTGTTGGCAAGGCGGAAAAAAATCCCTCCAATGAGTATTAGTTGAATACGTGTGTGATCGTTTCCATTTTTGATAATAGGTTTACATGAACATTATTGCAGGTGAGGAATTGATAACATGGGAATTATATGAGGTGTTTGGCCCCACATTGTGGCCCTTCCCCTGTAGAGGAAGGCCTTTTCTCCTGAAGAAATTCCCTTCCATCTCTCATTCAAACATAAAAGGGCAGTATCCTACTCTTGGTTGATTATGGCTTAAGAAAAGGTCATTAAAGTTCAGGAATTGAAGTAATGTGACTTCTTTGCAATGACTCTACACACTTTTTATCCTTTTACAGGTAGACAAAGGATTTCAATTGAAGAAAGCGTCTCTCTTTTCGAGTAGTAACATGAGGAGATGGCTATGTATTGTTTATCAGATTCCAGAGTGATCGAATAGGGTTTGCCAGGCAGGAGAAAGCCCATCCAAGGACGATTATATGCATAGATGTATGATTCCTTCCATCTTTCTTGAAGCTAAATTTAAATGAATGGGAGTGTAAGTCAGCAACTGAAAAAAATGTGTATTCTATGCATAACCTGGCCCCACATTGTGGAAATTTTCACGTACGGTATGGACTTTTGAGGTAAAGAAAATCCTGTCCAAGACTGGCTGAACCATGAATGGTGCAGGAGGACACCATCCTTTCATGGTGGAGGGAGCCATGGAAGGGATTTTCTTCACGTGACAAGCATTTCTTCTATATTGAAACGGTCACAATGAGGGACCAGACAACGCACAGAATACACATTTTCTCGAATACTGACCTGCACTACCATTCAAGTATAGATAGCGTCAACCAAAGAAGTAAGGAATCACGCATCTATTTATGAGCTTTTGACCTGAAGAAAATCCTTTTCATGGTTGGCTGAACCATTAAAGGTGGTATCCTCCTTTTGGTGGTTTCTATCTTAGCAGAAGGGCACTGAAGTTTAGGAAATGTAGGAATGTGTGTTCTTTACAAGGTCTATACACACGTTTTGTCCATTTCAGGTATACGAATATATTTTCAACCGATGAAAATGTGTCTCTTCTGTAGTAGTAGCTTGGAGAGATGGCTGTGCATTATATTTCTGAATCTAGACTTATCAGTACTTTTTCGCGAGGTGGCATAAAGTCCCTCCAATTATTATTATTTTCATACATGTATGATTCTTTCCTTCTTTTTTGATGCTAAGTTTACATGAACAATAGCGCAGGTGAGGAATTGATAATATAGGAATTCTATGCGGTGTTTGGCCCCACATTGTGGCCTTTCAGCGGTAGAGTAAGGGCTTTTCACCTGAATAAAGTCCCTTCCATGTCTCCTTCAACCATGAAAGGATGGTAACCTAGTCTTGGATGTTTCCGTCTCAGGAAAAGGGAATTAAAGATAAGGAAATGAGGAAATGTGCAATCTTTGCAATGGTTGTGCACACTGTTAGTCGTTTTGCAGGTAGAAAAAATCTTCTACTGAAAAAGGTGTCTGTTTCCTAGTAGTAACAGGTGGAGATAGACGTGCATTATATGCCAGATTCCAGAGTGAGCAAAAAATGTTCGTCAAGCATGAGAAAGTCCCTCCAAGGACGATTAGAGGCACAGATGTATGATTCCTTCTTCCTTTTTTGATACTAGGTTTACAGGAACATTAATGCAGGTCAGGAATGGCTAATATGGGTATTCTGTAGGGCTTTTCAAGTGAGAAAAGTCCCTTCCATGTCTCGTTCAACCATCAAAGTATGGTATCCTACTTTTGGTAGATTCTGGCGTAGGAACGGGCATTAAAGTTGAGGAAATAAAGAAATGTGTCTTCTTAGCGATGCCTGTACGCACTTTTTATCCTTTTACACGTAGACAAAGGTTTTCAACTGAAGAAACTGGCTATGCATTATTTGTCAGATTCCAGAGTAATCAAAAAAATTCGCCAGGCAGGAGAAATCCCTCCAAGTACGATTAGATGCATAGAAACTAGTTTTACTTGAATTGGAGTGCAGGTGAGGAACTGAAGATAAAGTGTATCCTATGGATAATCAGGCCCCACATTGTGGCCTTTTCCATGCATAATGGGGGCTTTGAACGTAAAGAAAATCCTCTGCATGACTGGCTGAACCATGAATGGTGGAGGAGAATGCCATCCTTCCTTGGTGCAGGGATACATGGAAGGGACTTTCTTCAGGTGAAAAGCCCTTCCTCTACATTGAAACGGCCACAATGAGGGGCCATACAATGCATAGAATACACATTTCATCAGTTCCTGACCTGCACTACCATTCAGGTATACCCACCATTAACAAAGAAGTTTGGAATCATACATCTATGTTCAAGTTTTTGACCTGAAGAAAATCCTTTTCATGACTGGTGCAACCATGGATGGTGGTATCCTACTTTTTGTTGTTTCTAGCTTAGAAGAAGGGTATGGACGGTCATCAAATGAAGACAAGTGTCTTCTTTGCAAGGTTTATACACACGTTTTGACATTTTCAAGTATATCAAGGTACCTTCAACCGACGACAGTGTGTCTCTTTTGTACTACTACCTTGAAGAGATTTCTCTGCATTATATGTCTGGTTCTAGAATTATCAGAAACAGTTAGCAAGGCGGAAAAAGTCCCTCCAATGAGCATTAGTTGAATATGTGTATGATTCTTTCCCTTTTTTTGATAATAGGTTTACATGAACATTAGTGCAGGTGAGCAATTGATAACATGGGAATTCTATGCAGTGTCTGGCCCCACACTGTGGCCCTTACCGGGTAGAGGAAGGGCTCTTCTCCTGAAGGAATTCCCTTCCATGTCTCATTCAACAATGAAAGGGGCGTATCCTACTCTTGGTTGATTATGGCTTAAGAAAAGGGCATTAAAGATAAGGAATTGAAGAAATGTGCCTTTTTGCAATGACTGTACACACTTTTGGTACTTTTTTAGGTAGACAAAGATTTACAACTGAAGAAAGAGTCACTCTTTTCGAATAGTAACATGAGGAGATGGCTATGTATTGTTTGCCAGATTCCAGAGTGATCAAAAAAGGTTTGCCAGGCAGGAGAAAGTCCATCCAAGGGCGATTATATGCATAGATGTATGATTTCTTCCATCTTTCTTGAAGCTAAATTTCCCTGAATGGGAGTGCAGGTCAGGAACTGAAAAAAAAGGTGTATTCTATCCATAATCTGGGCCCACATTTTGGAATTTTTCTTCTGCGGTATTGGCTTTTGAAGTAAAGAAAATCCTCTCCAAGACTGGCTGAACCATGAATGGTGCAGGAGGACACCATCCTTTCATGGTGGAGGGAGTCATGGAAGGGACTTTCTTCACGTGACAAGCATTTCCTCTATAGTGAAACGGTTCACAATGGGGGGGGCAGAAAACGCACAGAATACACATTTTCTCAATTACTGACCTGCACTGCCTTTCAGGTAAAGATAGCGTCAACAAAGAAGTAAGGATTCATGCATCTATGTATGAGCTTTGGACCTGAAGGAAATCCTTTTTTGGTTCCCTGAACCATTAATGGTGGTATCCTCCTTTTGGTTGTTTCTATCTTAGCAGAAGGGCACTGAAGTTCAGGAAATGTAGAAACGCGTATTCTTGCAAGGTTTATGTCTATACACACTTTTTGTCCTTTTCACGTATACCAAGGTAGTTTCAACTGACGGAAATGAGGCACTTTTATAGCACTACCTTGAAGAGATGTCTCTGCATTATGTGTCTAAATCTAGACTTATCAGTACTTGTTCGCGAGGCGGCATTAAGTCCCTACATTGATTATTAGTTGCATAGATGTATGATACTTTCCTTCTCTTTTGATACTAAAAGTACATGAACCTTAGCTCAGGTGAGGAATTGATGATATGGGAATTCCATGCGGTGTTTGGACCCACATTGTGGCCTTTCGCCGGTAGAGTAAGAGCTTTCCACCCGAGTAAAGTCCCTTCCCTGACTCGTTCAACCATGAAAGGACGATATCCTTGTCTTGGTTGTTTCCGACTCAGGAAAAGGGGATTAAAGATCCGGAAATGGGGAAATGTGCCTTCTTTGCAATGGTTGTGCACACTTTTTGTCGTTTTGCAGGTAGAAAAAATCTTCTATTGGAAAAGGTTTCTGTTTCCTTGTAGTAACATGTGTAGATGGACATGAATTATATGACAGATTCCAGAGTGATCAAAAATGTTCGTCAAGCATGAGAAAGTCCCTCCAAGGACGATTAGATGCACAGATGTATGATTCCTAACTTCTTTTTAATGCTAGGTTTACCTGAACATTAGTGCAGTTCAGGAATGGATAATATGGCTATTATATTCGGTGTTTGGCCCCGCATTGTGGCCTTTCCCCGGTAGAGTTAGGGCTCTTCACGTGAAGAAAGTCCCTTCCATTTCTCTTTCAACCATCATATATGGTATCCTAGTTTTGGTTGATTCTGTCTTAGGAAAGGGTATTAAAGTTGAGGAAATAAAGAAATGTGTCTTCTTTGCGATGCCTGTACACACTTTTTGTCCTTTTATAGGCAGACAAAGGATTTCAACTGAAGAAAGTGTCTCTCTTTTCGAGTAGTATGATGAGGAGATGGCTATGAATTATTTGTCAGATTCCAGAGTGATCAAAAATTTTCTCCAGGCAGGAGAAAGTCCCTCCAAGGTTGATTATATGCACCTATGTATGATTCCTTCCTTCTTTCTTGAAATTAGTTTTACCTGAATTTGAGTGCCGGAGGAATGGAAAATATTTGTATCCTCTGCGTAATCTGGCCCCACATTGTGGAATTTTTTCTGTATACTATGGGCTTTGAACGTAAAGAAAATCCTCTCCATGACTGGCTGAACAATGAATGGTGGAGGAGGATGCCATCCTATCTTGGTGGAGGGAGACATGGAAGGGACTTTCTTCAGGTGAAAAGCCCTGCCTCTACATTGAAACGGCAACAATGAGGGGCCAGACAATGCATAGAACACACATTTCCGCAATTCCTGAACTGCACTACAATTAAGGTAAACGCAGCATTAACAAATAAGTTGGGAATCATACATCTAGGTACAAGCTTTAGACCTGAAGAAAATCCTTTTCATGACTGGTGGAACCATGGATGGTGGTATCCTCCTTTTTGTTTTTTCTAGCTTAGCAGAAGGGCATGGATGGTCATCAAATGAAGACAAGTGTATTCTTTGCAAGGTCTATACACACGTTTACACTTTTTCAAGTATATCAAGGTACCTTCAACCGACGACAGTGTGTATCTTTTGTAGCACTACCTTGAAGAGATTTCTGTGCATTATATGTCTGATTCTAGAATTATCAGAAACCGTTCGCGAGGCGGAAAAAGTCCCTCCAATGAGTTTTAGTTGAATATGTGTATGATTCTTTCCTTTTTTTTGATAATGGGTTTACATGGACATTAGTTCAGGTGAGAAATTGATAACATGGGAATTCTAAGAGGTGTTTGGACACACATTGTGGCCCATCCCCGGTAGACGAAGGGCTTTCCTCCTGATGAAATTCCCTTCAATTTCTCATTCAACCATGAAAGGGGGGTATCCTACTCTTGGTTGATTATGGTTTAAGAAAAAGGCATTCAAGTTCATGAATTGAAGAAATGTGCCTTCCTTGCAATGACTGTACTCACTTTTCGTACTTTTAAAGGTAGACAAAGATTTTCAACTGAAGATAGTGTCTCTCTTTTCGACTAGTAACATGAGGAGAAGCCCATGTAGTTTTTGTCAGATTCCAGAGTGATCCAAAAAGGTTTGCCAGGCAGGAGAAAGACCATTAAAGGGCGATTATATGCATAGATGTATGATTCCTTCCATCTTTCTTGATGGTAATTTTCCCTGAATGGGAGTGCCGGTCAGGAACTGAAAAAATGTGTATTCTATGCATAATCTGGTCCCACATTGTGGAATTTGTCCTGTGCGGTACGGGCTTTTGACGTAAAGAAAATCCTCTCCACGCCTGGTTGAACCATGAATGGTGCAGGAGGACACGATCCTTTCATGGTGGAAGGACTCATGGAAGGCACTTTCTTCACGTGAGAAGCATTTCCTCTATAGAGAAACGGTCACATATGAGGGGCCAGATAACGCACAGAATACACATTTTCTCAATTGCTGACCTGCTCTACCATTCAGGTAAAGATAGCGTCAACATCGAAGTAAGGCATCATGCATCTATGTATAAGCTTATGACCTGAAGGAAATACTTTTCATGGTTGCGTGAACCATTACTGGTGGTATCCTCCTTTTCGTTGTTTCTATTTTAGTCGAAGGGCACTGAAGGTCAGTAAATGAGGAAACGTGATTTCTTTACAAGGTCTATACACACCTTTTGTCCTTCTCACTTATACCAAGGTATTTTCAACCGACAGAAATGTGTCTCTTTTGTAGCAGTAGCTTGAAGAGATGGCTGTACTTTATGTTTCTAAATCTAGACTTATCAGTACTCGTTCACGAGGCAGCATAAAATCTCTCCATTGATTATTAGTTGCATAGATGTTTGATATTTTCCTTCATTTTCGATGCTAAGTTTACATGAACCTTAGCGCAGGTGAGGAATTGATAATATGGGAATTCTATGCGGTTTTTGCCCCCATATTGTGGCCATTCGCCGGTAGACTAAGGGATATTTCACCGGAATAAATACCTTCCATGTCTCGTTCAACCATGAAAGGAAAGTATCCTAGTGTTGGTTTTTTCCAGCTCTGGAAAAGAGGATTAAAGTTCAGGAAATGAGGAAATGTGACTTCTTTAAAATGGTTGTGCACACTTTTTGTGGTTTTGAAGGTAGAAAAAAATCTACTACTGAAAAAGGTGTCTGTTTCCTAGTAGTAACATGTGGAGATGGACATGAATTATATGACAAATTTCAGAGTGATCAAAAAATGTTGGTCAATCATGAGAAATTTCCTCCAAGGACGATTAGATGCACAGATATATGATTCCTTCTTTCTTTTTTAATGCTAGCTTTACATGAACATTAGTGCAGGTCAGGAATGTACAATATGGCTTTTCTTTTCGCTGTTTGGCCCCGCATTGTGGCCTTTCCCCTGTAGAGGTAAGGCTTTTCACGTGAGGAAAGTCCCTTCCATGTCTCGTTCAACCATCAAACTGTGGTATCCTAATTTTGGTTGATTCTGTCTTAGGAAAGGGGATTAAAGTTGAGGAAATAAAGAAATGTGTCTTCTTTGCGATTCCTGTATGCACTTTTTGTCCTTTTACAGGCAGACAAAGGATTTCAACTGAATAAAGTGTCTCTCTTTTCGAGTGGTAAGATGAGGAGATGGCTATGCATTATTTGTCAGATTCCAGAGTGATCAAAATATTCGACAGGCAGGAGAAAGTCCCTCCAAGGACGAGTAGTTGCATAGCTGTATAATTCCTTCCTACTTTCTTGTAATCATTTTTACGTGAATTTGAGTGCAGGTTAGGAATTGAGAATATTTGGATTCTATGCGTAATCTGGCCCCACATTGTGGAATTTTTCCTATATAGTATGGGCTATGAACATAAAGAAAGTCCTCTCCATGACTAGCTGAAAAATGAATGGTGGAGGAGGATGCCATCCTTTCTTGGTGGAGGGAGACATGGAAGGGAATTTCTTCAGGTGAAAAGCCCTTCGTCTACATTGAAAAGACCACAGTGAGGGGGAGACAATGCATAGAATACACATTTCCGCAATTCCTGAATTACACTACCATTTAGGAAACGCAGCATTAAAAAAAGTTGGGGATCATACATCTAGGTACAAGCTTTTGACCTGAAGAAATTCCTTTTCATGACTGGCGGAACCATGGATGGTGGAATCCTCTTTTTTGTTGTTCTAGCTTAGCAGAGGGGCACGGATGTTGATCAAATGGAGACAAGTGTCTTCTTTGCAAGGTCTATATATACGTTTACACATTTTCACGTATATCTTTCATAGTACTACCTTTAAGAGATTTCTGTACATTATATGTCTGATTGTAGAATTATCAGAAACAGTTCGGAAGGAGGAAAAAGTCCCTCCAATGAGTATTAGTTGAATATGTGTCTGATTCTTTCCTTTTTTTTTGATAATAGGTTTACATGAACATTAGGGCTGGTGAGGAATTGATAACATGGGAATGCTATGAGGTGTTTGGCCAAACATTGTGGCCCTACCCCGGTAGAGGAAGGTCTTTTCTCCTGATGAAATTCCCTTCCATCTCTCATTCAAACATGAAATGGGGGTATCCTACTCTTGGTTGATTATGACTTAAGAAAAGGAGCATTAAAATTCAGGAATTGAAGAAATGTGCCTTCTTTGCAATGACTGTACACACTTTTGGTACTTTTATACTTAGACAAAGATTTTCAACTGAAGAAAGTTTCTCGCTTTTCGAGTAGTAACATAAAGAGATGGCTATGTATTGTTTCTCAGATTCCAGAGTGAGCAAGTAAGGTTTGCCAGGCAGTAGAAAGTCTATCCAAGGGGGATTATATGCATAGATGTATGATTCGTTCCATCTTTCTTGAAGCTAATTTGCCCTGAATGAGAGTGCAGGTCAGGAAATGAAAAAATGTGTATTATATGCATAATCTGGGCCCACACTGTGGAATTTGTCCTGTGCGGTATGGGCTTTTGACGTAAAGAAAATCCTCTCTAAGCTTGGCTGAACCATTAATGGTGCAGGGGGACAGGATCCTTTCATGGTGGAAGGACTCGAGGAAGGCACTTTCTTCACGTGGCAAGCATTTCCTCTATAGTGAAACGGACACAATGAGGGGCCAGACAGCACACCGAATACACATTTTCTTAATTGCTGACCTGCACTGCCATTCAGGTAAAGATAGCGTCAACATAGAAGTAAGGAATCATGCATCTATGTATGAGCTTTTAACTTGAAGAAAATCCTTTTCATGGTTGCCTGAACCATTAATGATGGTATCCTCCTTTTGGTTGTTTCTATTTTAGCCAAAAGGCACTGAAGGTCAGGAAATGAAGAAACGTATGTTCTTTACAAGGTCTATACACACGTTTTGTCCTTTTCACGTATACCAAGGTATTTTCAACCGACGGAAAGGTGTCTTTTTTGTAGCAGAAGCATGAAGAGATGGCTGTGCATTATGTCTCTAAATCTTGACTTATCAGTACTTGTTCGCGAGGCGGAATAAAGTCCCTACATTGAGTATTCGTTGCATAGATGTATGATACTTTCCTTCTTTTTTGATACTAAGAGTACATGAACTTTAGTGCAGGTGAGGAATTGATGATATGGGAATTCTATGCGTTGTTTGGCCCCACCTTATGGCCTTTCGCCACTAGAGTAAGGGCTTTTCACCCGAGTAAAGTCCCTTCCATGTCTCGTTCAACCATGAAAGGAAGGTATCCTAGTCTTGTTTTTTTCCGGCTCAGTAAAAGGGTATTAAAGATCAGGAAATGAGAAAATGTGCCATCTTTGCAATGGTTGTGCACACGTTTTGTCGTTGTGCAGGTAGAAAAAATCTTCTACTGAAAAATCTGTCTGTTTCCTAGTAGTAACATGTGGAGATGGACATGAATTATATGACAGATTCCAGAGGGATCAAAAAATGTTCGTCAAGCACGAGAAAGTCCCTCCAAGGACGATTAGACGCACAGATGTATGATTCCTTCCTACTTTTTTAATGCTAGGTTTACATGAACATTAGTTCAGTTCAGGAATCCATAATATGGGTATTCTGTATGTTGTTTTGCCCCGTATTGTGGCCTTTCCACGGTAGAGTTAGGGCTCTTCACGTGAGGAAAGCCGCTTCCATGTCCCGTTCAACCATCAAACTATGTTATCCTAGTTTTTGTTGATTCTGTCTTAGGAAAGGGCATTAAAGTTGAGGAAATAAAGAAATGTGTCTTCTTTGCTATGCCTGTAAACACTTTTTGTACTTTTATAGGCAGACAAAGGATTCCAACTGAAGAATGTGTCTGTCTTTTCGAGTATGAAGCTGAGGAGATGGCTATGCATTATTTGTCAGATTTCAGAGTGATCAAAAATATTCTCCAGGCAGGAGAAAGTGCCTCCAAGGACGATTAGATGCACATATGTTTGATTCCTTCCTTCTTTCTTGAAATCAGTTTTACCTGAATTTGAGTGCAGGACAGGAATTGAAAATATTTGGATTCTCTGCCTAATCTGGCCCAACATTGTGGAATTTTTCCTGTATAGTATGGGCTTTGAACGTAAAGAAAACCCTCTCCATGACTGGCTGAACAATGAATGGTGGAGGAGGATGCCATCTTTTGTTTTTGGAGGGAAATATGGAAAGGACTTTCTTCAGGTGAAAAGCCCTTCCTCTACATTGAAACGGCAACAATGAGGGGCCAGAGGATGCATAGAATACACATTTCCACAATTCCTGAACTGCACTACAATTCAGGCAAACGCAGCATTAACAAAGGAGTTGGGAATCGTACATTTAGGTACAAGCTGTTGATCTGAAGAAAATCCTTTTCATGAATGGGGGAACCATGCATGGTGGTATCCTCCTTTTTGTTTTTCTACCTTAGTCGAAGGGCATGGATGGTCATCAAATGAAGACAAGTGTATTCTTTGCAAGGTCTATACACACGTTTACACCTTTTCAAGTATATCAAGGTACCTTCAACCGACGACAGTGTGTCTCTTTTGTAGTACTACCTTCAAGAGATTTCTGTACATTAAATGTCTGATTCTAAAATTATCAGAAACAGATCAGAAGACGGAAAAAGTCCCTCCAATGAGTCTTAGTTGAATACGTGTATGATTCTTTCCTTTCTTGATAATAGGTTTACATGAACATAAGTGCAGGTGAGGAAATGATAACATGGGAATTCTATGAGGTGTTTGGCCCCACATTGTGGCCCTTCCCCGGTAGACTAAGGGCTTTCCTCCTGATGAAATTCCCTTCCATTTCTCATTCAGCCATGACAGGGGGGAATCCTACTCTTGGCTGATTATGGCTTAAGAAAAAGGCATTAAAGTTCATGAAGTGAAGAAATGTGACTTCTTTGCAATGACTGTACACAGTTTTCGTACTTTTATAGGTAGACAAAGATTTTCAACTGAAGAAAGTGTCTCTCTTTAAGAGTAGTAACATGAGGAGATGGCTACGTATTTTTTGTCAGATTCCACAGCGATAAAAAAAGGTTTGCCATGCAGGAGAAAGTCCATCCAAGGGCGAATATATGCATAGATGTATGATTCCTTCCATCTTTCTTGAAGCTAATTTTCCCTGAATGGGAGTGCAGGACAGGAAATGAAAAAATGTGTATTCTATGCATAATCTGAGCCCACATTGTGGAATTTGTCCTGTGCGATATGGGCTTTTGACGTAAAGGAAATCCTCTCCAAGTCTGGCTGAACCATGAATGGTGCAGGAGGACACTATCCTTTCATGGTGGAAGGACTCATGGAAGATACTTTCTTCACGTGAGAAGCATTTCGTCTATAGTGAAAGGGTCACAATGAGGGCCCATACAACGCACAGAATACACATTTTCTCAATTGCTGACCTGCACTACCATTCGGTTAAGATAGCTTGAACACAGAAGTAAGGAATCATGCATCTATGTATGAGCTTTCGACCCAAAGAAAGTCCTTTTCATGGTTGCCTGAACCATTAATGGTGGTATCCGCCTTTTGGTTGTTTCTATTTTAGCCAAAGGGCACTGAAGATCAGGAAATGAGGAAACGTGAGTTCGTTACAAGGTCTATACACACCTTTTGTCCTTTTCACGTATACCAAGGCATTTTCAACCGACGGAAATGTGTCTCTTTTGTAGCAGTAGCTTGAAGAGATGGCTGTGCATTACGTGTCTAAATCTAGACTTATCAGTACTTGTTCACGAGGCGGCATAAAATCCCTCCATTGATTATTAGTTGCATAGATGTATGATACTTTCCTTCTTTCTTGATGCTAAGTTTAAATGAACCTTAGCGGAGGTGAGGAATTGATAATATGGGAATTCTATGCGGTTTTTGCCCCCACATTGTGGACATTCACCGGTAGAGTAAGGGATTTTCACCCGAATAAAGTCCCTTCCATGTCTTGTTCAACCATGAAAGGAAGGTATCCTAGTCTTGGTTGTTTCCGGCTCAGGAAAAGGGGATTAAAAATCAGGAAATGAGGAAATGTGCCTTCTTTGCAATGGTTGTGCACACTTTTTGTGGTTTTTCAGGTAGAAAAAATCTTCTACTGAAAAAGGTGTCTGTTTCCGAGTAGTAACATGTGGAGATGGACATGAATTATATGACAGATTCCAGAGTGATCAAAAAATCTTCGTCAAGCATGAGAAAGTCCCTCCTAGGACGATTAGATACACAGATGGATGATTCCCTCCTTCTTATTTAATGCTAGGTTTACATGAACATTAGTGCAGGTCAGTAATGAACAATATGGCTTTTCTGCTCTCTGTTTGGCCCTGCATTGTGGCCTTTCCCCTCTAGAGTTAAGGCTTTTCACGTGAGGAAAATCCCTTCCATGTCTCGTTCAACCATCAAACTATGGTATCCTAATTTTGGTTGATTCTGTCTTAGTAAAGGGCATTAAAGTGGAGGAAATAAAGAAATGTGTCTTCTTTGTGATTCCTGTACGCACTTTTTGTTCTTTTACAGGCAGACAAAGGATTTCAACTGAAGAAAGTGTCTCTCTTTTCGAATAGTAAGATGAGGAGATGGCTATGCATTATTTGTCAGATTCCAGAGTGATCAAAATATTCGACAGGGAGGAGAAAGTCCCTCCAAGGACGATTAGTTGCATAGCTGTACGATTCCTTCATTCTTTCTTATAATAAATTTTACGTGAATTTGAGTGCAGGTCAGAAATTGAAAATATTTGGATTCTATGCGTAATCTGGCCTCACATTGTGGAATTTTTCCTGTATCGTATGGGCTATGAACGTAAAGAATGTCCTCTCCATGAATAGCTGAACAATGAATTGTGGAGGAGGATGCAATCCTTTCTTGGTGGAGGGAGACATGGAAGGGAATTTCTTCAGGTGAAAAGCCCTTCGTCTACATTGAAAAGGCCACAATGAGGGGCCAGACAATGCATAGAATACACATTTCCGCAATTCCTGAACTACACTACCATTTAGGAAACGCAGCATTAAAAAAAAGTTGGGGATCATACATCTAGGTACAAGCTTTTGACCTGAAGAAATTCCTTTTCGTGACTGGCGAAACCATGGATGGTGGTATCCTCTTTTTTGTTGTTCTAGCTTAGCAGAAGGGAACGGATGGTGATCAAATGGAGACAAGTGTCTTCTTTGCAAGGTCTATACACACGTTTACACATTTTCACGTATATCCTTTGTAATACTACCTTGAAGAGATTTCTGTACATTATATGTCTGATTGTAGAATTATCAGAAACAGTTCGCAAGGAGGAAAAAGTCCCTCCAATGAGTATTACTTGAATATGTGTCTGATTCTTTCCTTTTGTTTTGATAATAGATTTACATGAACATTAGTGCAGGTGAGGAATTGATAACATGGAAATTCTATGACTTGTTTGGTCCAACATTGTGGCCCTTCCCCGGTAGAGGAAGGGCTTTTCTCCTGATGAAATTCCCTTCCATCTCTCATTCAAACATGAAATGGGGGTATCCTACTCTTGGTTGATTATGACTTAAGACAAGGGCATTAAAATTCAGGAACTGAAGAAATGCGCCTTCTTTGCAATGACTGTACACACTTTTGGTACTTTTATACTTAGACAAAGATTTTCAACTGAAGAAAGTTTCTCGCTTTTCGAGTAGTAACGTAAAGAGACGGCTATGTATTGTTTCTCAGATTCCAGAGTGAGCAAGTAAGGTTTCCCAGGCAGGACAAAGTCTATCCAAGAATGATTACATACATAGATGTATCATTCCTTCCATCTTTCTTGAAGCTAATTTTCCCTGAATGGGAGTGCAGGTCAGGAACTGGAAAAATGTGTATTCTATTCATAATCCGGGCCCGCATTGTGGAATTTTTCTTTTGCGGTATGTTTTGACGTGAAGAAAATCCTCTCCAAGACTGGCTGAACCATGAATGGTGCAGGGGGACAGGATCATTACATGGTGGAAGGACTCAAGGAAGGGACTTTCTTCAGGTGACAAGCATTTCCTCCATAGTGAAACGGACACAATGAGGGGCCAGACAACACAGAGAATACACATTTTCTTAATTGCTGACCTGCACTGCCATTCAGGTAAAGATAGCGTCGACATAGAAGTAAGGAATCATGCATCTATGTATGAGCTTTTGACTTGAAGAAAATCCTTTTCATGGTTGTCTGAACCATTAATGGTGGTATACTCCTTTTGGTCGTTTCTATTTTAGCCGAAGGGCACTGAAGGTCAGGAAATGAAGGAACGTGTGTTCTTTACAAGGTCTATACACACGTTTTGTCCTTTTCACGTATACCAAGGTATTTTCAACCGACGGAAATGTGTCTCTTTTGTAGCAGAAGCTTGAAGAGATGGCTGTGCATTATGTGTCTAAATCTTGACTTATCAGTACTTGTTCGCGAGGCGGAATAAAGTCCCTACATTGACTATTCGTTGCATAGATGTATGATACTTTCCTTCTTTTTTGATACTAAGAGTACATGAATCTTAGCCCAGGTGAGGAATTGATGATGTGGGAATTCTATGCGGTGTTTGGCCCCACCTTATGACCTTTCGCCGGTAGAGTAAGGGCTTTTCACCCGAGTAAAGTCCCTTCCATGTCTAGTTCAACCATGAAAGGAAGGTATCCTAGTCTTGGCTTTTTCCGGCTCAGGAAAAGGGGATTAAAGATCAGGCAATGAGGAAATGTGCCATCTTTGCAATGGTTGTGCACACGTTTTGTCGTTGTGCAGGTAGAAAAAATCTTCTACTGAAAAAGGTGTCTGTTTCCTAGTAGTAACATGTGGAGATGGACATGAATTTTGTGACAGATTCCAGAGGGATCAAAAAATGTTCGTCAAGCACGAGAAAGTCCCTCCAAGGACGATTAGATGCACAGATGTATGATTCCTTCCTTCTTTTTTAATGCTAGGTTTACATGAACATTAGTTCAGTTCAGGAATGCATAATATGGGTATTCTGTAAGTTGTTTGCCCCACATTGTGGCCTTTCCACGGTAGAGTTAGGGCTCTTCACGTGAGGAACGTCCCTTCCATGTCTCGTTCAACCATCAAACTATGTTTTCCTAGTTTTGGTTGATTCTGTCTTAGGAAAGGGCATTAAAGTTGAGGAAATAAAGAAATGTGTCTTCTTTGCCATGCCTGTACACACTTTTTATCCTTTTATAGGCAGACAAAGGATTTCAACTGAAGAAAGTGTCTCTCTTTTCGAGTAGGAAGATGAGGAGATGGCTATGCATTATTTGTCAGATTCCAGAGTGATCAAAAATATTCTCCAGCCAGGAGAAAGTGCCTCCAAGGACGATTAGATTCATAGATGTCTGATTCCTTCTTTCTTTCTTGAAATCAGTTTTACCTGAATTTGAATGCTGGACAGGAATTGAAAATATTTGGATTCTCTGCGTAACCTGGCCCCACTTTGTGGAATTTTTCCTGCATAGTATGAGCTTTGAACGTAAAGAAAACCGTCTCCATGACTGGCTGAACAATGAATGGTGGAGGAGGATGCCATCCTTTCTTTTTGGAGGGAGACACGGGAGGGACTTTCTTCAGGTGAAAAGCCCTTCCTCTACATTGAAACGGCAACAATGAGGGCAAGAGAATGCATAGAATACACATTTCCACAATTCCTGAACTGCACTACAATTCAGGCAAACGCAGCATTAACAAAGAAGTTGGGAATAGTACAACTAGGTACAAGCTGTTGATCTGAAGAAAATCCTTTTCATGAATGGCGGAACCATGAATGGCGGTATCCTCCTTTTTGTTTTTCTAACTTAGAAGAAGGGCACGCATGGTCATCAAATGAAGACAAGTGTATTCTTTGCAAGGTCTATACACACGTTTACACCTTTTCAAGTATATCAAGGTACCTTCAACCGACGACAGTGTGTCTCTTTTGTAGTACTCTCTTGAAGAGATTTCTGTTCATTATATGTCTGATTCTAGAACTATCAGAAACAATTCGCAAGGTGGAAAAAGTCCCTCCAATGAGTATTAGTTGAATATGTGTATGATTCTTCCCTGTTTTTTGATAATGGGTTTACATGGACATTAGTTCAGGTGAAGAACTGATAACATGGGAATTTTATGAGGTGTTTGGCCCCACATTGTGGCCCTTCCTGGTAGACTAAGGGCTTTCCTCCTGGTGAAATTCCCTTCCATTTCTCATTCAACTATGACAGGGGAGAATCCTACTCCTGATTGAAAAGCCCTAAATCTACGGTGTAATTAAGAAAAAGGCATTGAAGTTCATTAATTGAAGAAATGTGCCTTCTTTTCAATGACTGTACACACTTTTCATACTTTTATAGGTAGACAAAGATTTTCACGTGAAGAAAGTGTCTCTCTTTAAGAGTAGTAACATGAGGAGATTGCTATGTATTTTTTGTCAGATTCCAGAGCGATAAAAAAAGGTTTGCCAGGCAGGAGAAAGTCCATCCAAGCGCGATTATATGCATAGATGTATGATTCCTTCCATCTTACTTGAAGCTAAATTTCCCTGAATGGGAGTGCAGGTCAGGAACTGAAAAAATGTGTATTCTATGCATAATCTGAGCCTACATTGTGGAATA
>JAQQSW010001337.1:0-19370 GCA_028646575.1 Pseudocheirus occidentalis
CCTCCCTCCCTCCCTTCCTTCCTTCCTCCCTCCCTTCCTTCCTTCCTTCCTTCCTTCCTTCCTTCCTTCCTTCCTTCCTTCCTTCCTTCCTTCCTTCCTTCCTTCCTTCCTCTTTTCCTTCATCTTTCTATCTTATCTAGAATGCAAGTGCAAAGACCACAAACCCAACAGCGCAGCAACATAGGAGCTTTGACCTGTGGCTTTTCTCACCTGGGATGGTTTGCCCTTCCCTAGGCAGGCTGATGGTGCTCCAGGTTTTTCTTTAATCAAACTGCTTCTCTTCTGGTTAGCAGGTTTCCAGTTTGGCAGCTGAAGCCTTCTTGTAAACATAGAATAGAAGCATTTTGATCATAATGATTGTTCAGTTTTTTTAGGTATTTATATCTCTAGTACCCAGCACAGTGCCAGGAATATAGCAGGTTCTTAATACATACTTGTTGATTGATTTCTTGAAATAGCAGTCATTCAACAAATATTTATTAAGCACCTCCTAAAGCAACTAGGTGGCATTGTAGACAGAGTGCTGGGCCTGGAGTCAGGAAGACCTGAATTCAAATGTGTCATCAGACAATTCCTAGTTGCATGACCCTGAGCAAGTTACTTAACTCTGTTTACCTTAGTTTCCTCATCTTTAAAATGAACTGGAGAATGCAATGATAAACCACTACAGTATCTTTGCCAAGAAAACCCCCAAATGGGATCATGTAGAGTTTGACGGGACTGAAATGACTGAACAACAAAAAATTACTTTCTATGTGCCAAGCACTATTAATTACTAGGAATACAAAGGAATGGTAAAAGACAGCCTCTACTCTCAAAGAGCTCACAATCTAATGGAGCAGGAATATACAAAGAATTATGTATAAAAAGCTATATATGTGATAGGTTGGGAATAATCAACAGAGGGAAGACAATACACTTAAAGGGGGTAGGGATGGGAAATGCTTCTGCTAGAACAGTGGTTCTTAACCTTCCTAATGCAGTGACCCTTTAATACTCGTATGTGATCTGCATGTGGGCAGACTGTCTGGAGACAGAGAGAGGAGCAGTGTCTTGGTTCCTAAGACCATCGGAAATATGTGTTGTCCGATGGTCTTAGGGGACCCCTATAGCCCCAGTGAAAAGGTCGTCCAACCCCCAAAGGCGTCGAGACCCACAGGTTGAAAACCACTGCTCTAGAAAGTCAGATTTTAGCTGATTTGAAGGAAGTCAGTAAAGCCAGGAGGCACAAATGCAGAAGGAAAACAGCTTTTAACTAAGAAAGGAGGAAATTCAATAATGTAGGGAATATATATATGGAAAGGGATACAATTTCCCACAGTTTCCCTAGTGGAATCTATGAAATCCCACAGATTTCTAGTGGAAAAAAGTACACTTTCCAGACGACTTGCATCCCATCTATAACAACTCTCATTGCCTTCTCTCCTTGATTTCTCCTATGGCTGGGCTGCTGTCACCACCTGCTACAAGCACCTATTGTTGCTGGGGCTTCTTTCTTTTTCTTTTTCTTTTTCCTTTTTGGAGAGTGGAAGGCAAGGCAATTGGGGTGAAGTGACTTGCCCAAGGGCACACAACTAGTTAAATGTCAAATGTCTGAGGCTGCATTTGAACTCAGGTCCTCCTGACTCCAGGGCCGGAGCTCTATTCACTATGCCATCTAGCTGGCCCTATGGGGCTTCTTCCTTAAAGAGAATGCTATATTATTTTTTGGTGAGACTACCTGATCTACATGTCTAGATCCCAATGGACAGATTAGGCTCTTTTGTTAGGCTTCAGACATTTTCAAACAAATAAACAAAAGGCTCCCTCAGGTTGAAGTTTTTTCTCTGAAACCCCATGTTTCCCCTTCAATAAAAAATCCATAATATTTAGTTAGTACCAGTAAAATTTTGTCCACCATTCGTCTGGCACCAAGCACCAGAGCCATGCAGATAATCTGGAACCTTTAATAAGCCTCATTAGAGAGGGTGAGGCAGACCTGGTAATTTCTGCCCTGCATTCCTACCTCCTTTTGAACTACATGCCCCTCTTGAATTCACTTAGTTCTTTTTTCACTCTCTTATACGGAGGTAGTATTACAAGAATTGTCATCACCCATTTTATAGTGAAGGAAACAAATTTAAATAAAACGACTTGTTTAGGGTTACATCTTTGAAATGCTAAAGCCAAGAATCAAACTTATTCTTAACTCTAAAACTAGCTGCTCTTTGTTTAATTTCATACTATGTCACAGGATGGAAAGTTAGATGGCACCAAAGTGCATAGAGTCTTGGGTCTGAAGTCAGGAAGACTCATCTTCTTGAGTTCAAATCCAGCTTCTGACGCTTCCTAGCTGTACGACCCTGGGCAAATCACTGAGCTCTGTTTGCCTCAGCTGGCTCATCTGTAGAATGAGTTGGAGAAGGAAATGACAAACCACTCCAGTATCTTTGCCAAGAAAATCCCAAATGAGGTCAAGAAGATCTGGACAAGACTGAAAAAACAATTGAACACCAACAACCACAATAACAAATATCCCAAAATAAAAGGGAGGATCAGGTTTTAGGAAGAAGAAGAAGAAGAAGAAGAAGAAGAAGAAGAAGAAGAAGAAGAAGAAGAAGAAGAAGAAGAAGATGGCCATAGAATTTAAAAGTGGATTGGACATTCTAATGAAATTCCCTCTTTTTACAAATAAATATGGCCCTAGAGGTTAACTATTTTGCCCAGATCACGCTGATTAAGTGAGAGAGGAAGGGTTAGAACCCAGGTTTAATGATTGCAAACTCAAGTCTCTTTCTGCTATATATCACATATTCTGCTGTATGTGGCAATCAGTTATACTGAAGGAATTTATTCTCAGCCCTTCACTATGGCTGCAATACAAGCACCAAGGCAGCCACTCAGGGTCATCTGATCTATCTCAAGAAATACCCAAATTAACTACAAAGGACATATGAAGGAAGATGTTATCTGCATCCAGAGAAAAACTGGTAAATAGAAATATGTATAGAATGATTTTACATATACATATGCATATACACACATGCATATTTGTGTCTAATGGCAGCCTTTTCTAGGGTGGGAGGAGGAGAGGGAAGATAAAAAGGAAAAAAAAAGAAAATTAAATGATAATTTATTATATATTTAAAAGTAATAGCAAGTTGTACATAATAGATTTGCAGTTTCATGTGTGATCAACTTTTTAAAAATTCTAGTACGCTATGAAAATGCTTGTTATTTCATAAATTTAAAAACAAGATTTTGTTGCCATTCTTCCAGCTCATCAAACCTCATGCCAATGATACTCTATCAGAGTGCTGATTCCAGATTTGATTCAATTAATGGAAAGAGTATGAGAATCATTTTAATATGGAAGTTCTGTTTCCCTGTCTCTCTATTTCTGTCTCTGTTTCCTTCTGTCTCTCTTCGGATCTGGGCTAGACACAGCTACCAGGAGGCAACAAAAATCAGAGCATCAGGGTTCAAATCTTACCTTAAATGCTTACTACCTTGTATGACCTTAGTCAAATCACCAAAACTGTCTGAATCTTCTTTAAAATCTATAAAATGAAAGGATTTTATTAGATTAGAGGTCCTTTCTAGACCTAGATTTTCAGTCTATTTCCAATCCTGGTTCTGAGATGGAAGGCGGATAAAGACACTCCCACACTCAACCTCTTCAAGACACTACTTAGATAGAGGAAGAAAGAGAATGCTAAAGTTGCCTCATAGGGGGGCAAGGCTGGAATGGATTGATCCTGTCCCCTGCCACACAAGCTCATCTGTGTCAGGACTGATGGAGTCCTGGTTCCCAGAGCAGGGTGCTTTCTGCTCTGCCAAAACTTTTTTAAGTATTCTAAGGATTTGCATGTCCAGTTTGTGACTAGAAAATGCATAAAGGCAAGACAAATGAAGGAAAATCCAGAATTATAAATCAGAGCTCAGTCTCACAAAGAAGATATTCCTAGATTGCCAAGGGATTAGAAAACTGAATTTATAATCTACTTTCTAAGGCCCCTGGACTAGAATTCTTCTTGCCTGGCTTTTCATTGATTGATGCCTTTGTGTCCTTGACAAGAACTGGATCTTTTCAACTTTTTTTTAAAGGGCTGGAAGGGTCCTTAGAGGTGCTCTGGTCCAATCTTTCCATTTTAAAGATGATGAGCTGCAGCCCAGAAATACCGAGTAACTTGTCCCAGTCATAAAAATAGTATCAGAGCTCAGATTCACACTCAGATCCTCTCATGCCAAATTCAGCACAGTTTCCACTGTATATCCCACTTCCACCCCTACAGTGCCACCCCCTCCTCATTTTTTTTAAATTAAAAAAGATCTGACCTATGATTTCATTACCAAAGGGAATTTGCTAGTGAGTCATTCATACTGATAAAAAATTTTCTGCAATTTGTATACTGAGAAAATCTGGAGCACTGAAAAGTTAAGTAGCTTGTTATGTTTCAAAAAACAAGTATATATGAAAGGCAGAACTTGAACCCAGATCTTCCTGACTCTATGAGTAGCCACACTGCTTCTCAACCCAGTTCAACTGTGCAAGAATTATATTCTTAAACTTTTTGATATTTTAAGTAATCAGTCTCAGGGTTTGGATCTAGAAGGTGTATTAGAGAATATTATGTATATTCCTCTCCTCATTTTTAAAGACATAGCAGTTGGCGGAGATGAAGTGAATTGCCCAAGGTCACATAGCTAGCTTAGAGACAGACCCAGGATTTGAATACCTATCCCATGACTCCAGGTTCCAGTGCTAGAGGCATTTGGGAGGTACAAGTAGATAGAGCACTGGGCCTGGAGTCAGAAAGACCTGAGTTCAAATATAGTCTCAGACACTTGATAGTTGTATGACCCTGGGCTAATCACTGTGTCTGTGTCTCAGTTTCCTCACCTACAAAATGGGTGTAATAATAGCACCTACCTCCCAAGGGTATTGTGAGGCTGAAACAACACATTTGTAGAGCTCTTGGCATATAGTATGAGCTACATAAGCATTAGCTATTCCTGCTGGCAGCATGAGCCTGGGTAAGTTCATCAATCTGTTTGCCTTCGTTTTCTCCTTTGTAAAATGGGGATAATAATAGTACCTGTCTCTTAGTGTTGATGGGAAGATCAAATAAGACAGTATCTGCCTTGCACAGGATCGGGGGTCAACGACTGCTTCTATGCTGCTATCCCTCAGCCCCTCCCATTCTTTGTCCACTCCTTGATTGTGTTCTTCAGGCTGTGACCTCCTCCCTGTCTTCTTTCCAGGGCCTTGCCATCACCATCACTGGGTACCCAGATAAAGGTCTATGACGTTGCTTTGTAGATACGACTTCTTGCCTGATCTCTCTCTGCTTCCTGAGATGATAACTCACTTTCATATAAATATGGTAGCCCAAATTTATATGGTGCTTTGAGGGCAGCTGGGTGGTGCAATGGATAGAGTGCTGGTCCCAGAGTCAGGAAGACTCATCTTCCTGCATTCAAATGTGGCCTCAGACTCTTAACTAGCTGTGTGACCCTGGGCAAGTCACTTAACCCTGTTTGCCTCAGTTTCCTTATCTGTCAAATGAGCTGGAGAAGGAAATGGCAAACCACTCTAGTGTCCCTGCTAAGAAATTCTGAATGGGTCATGAAGCGTCAGACACAACTGGAAAATGACTGAACAGCAACATATAGTACTTTATGATTCACTAAAGCATTTTATATAAGTTATCTCTTTTAATCCTTATTACAGTCCTATGAGTTATGGGTGCAAATATCAACTCCCCTGCTTTATAGATGAAAAAGGTGAGATTAGAAGGAGTTCAATGAGAAAGACAAGAGCATAATGGCTAGGAAGGGGGAAGATCCAGGATGTAATCCCAGGCCTTTCCCGTCAGATCTAGCATTCTTTCTACCATCCATGCCACAGTCACCTACCCATATTCCTTTTAAGTTTGCAAATAATATCCTTTACAACAAAACTATGTGGTAGGAAGGTCCAAGCAATTTACAGGTGAAGAAACTCAGGCCCAGGCAGGCAAAATAACTTGTCCAGAGTCACACAGCAAATAGGTAGAGAAGCTGGTATTAAAGCCAACGCAAGCACGCTTTGTTTCATCTCCTAGTGCCTCATGCGCAGTAAGGTACACTCCATGACATATTTTCTAGGATCCTGCAGTCCAAATTAAAACTTGCTTTTAAAAAATTCTTTTGGGTCAGCCAGGTGGTGCAGTGAATAGAGCACCGGCCCTGGAGTCAGGAGGACCTGAGTTCAAATCCGGCCTCAGACACATGACACACTCACTAGCCATGTGCCTTTGGCAAGTCACTTAACCCCAGTTGCGCTCCAAAAAGCAAAAAAAAAAAAATCTTGGGGGTGGAGCCAAGATGTCAGCATAGAAGTGGGAAAACTGTGAGCTCCTCCCATAACCACTACAAATACCTATAAAATATGACTCTAAATGAATTTCAGAGTTACAGAACCTACAAAGTGACAGAGAGAAACAAATCTCCTGCTAAAGGCAGCCTAGCAGGTGGACAGCTTGCTGGGAGCAGAGCCCAGCCCCACCCACTTGTGGTTTTAGCCCCAGGGCAGTCCCAACTAGTAGCAGCTGAAGCAGACTCAGAGAGAGGGATCAGCAGCTGTGGTGGTTTCCATAATTGTCAATCCATAAATGGCAAAGACAAAGTAAAAGGTCAGTGAAGAACTCTATTGAAACTAGGTATGATGGAAGGAACTCAGTCTGGCCCCTGCCCCTGGAGGGAAAAGTGGCTGAGGTTTGGTGGCCTTGCAGCTGCTGCTGCATGGCTGCTTCAGAGCTCCTGGCCTGCAGATTGTAGGGGGACCAAGCAACCATTCAGAGGGTAATCCCTCTTGCTTTAACCTGCTTGGATCTGGATTGGGGTCCTGGGCAAAGGTCCTGGGGTGTGTGACCAGTGAGCCAGAGTGTGTGGGGGCTGCAGAGAGGGCACCCAACTAATAGCTCCAGTAGCTATGAAAACCCAAGTGATTTGGGACAAAATTCTCTCCTCTTGAAGCAGAGTTCTACTGTGGCACAGAGCTCAAAAGTCAAATAATTGAGTGGCAACATGAGCAAGCAAAGGAAGCAAAGCAAACACAGCAATCAAACTTTAGATTCCTTTTGGGGGGAGAAAAGGATCAAATGGGGGAATGGAAGCAAGACAATGAAGTGAGAACTCCTGCAACAAAAGCTTCTAAGAAAAATATGAACTAATTACAGGCCAGGGAGGAGCTTAAGAAGGATTTTGAAATCAAGTAAAGAAGTAGAGGAAAAACTGGCAAGAGAGATGAGAATGATGCAAGACAATCATGAAAATCAAGTCAACAACCTGGACGAAGGAAATAACACCTTAAAAAAACAGACTAAATGGCAAAACAGGCCCCAAAAGCCAATGAGGGAAAGAATGTCTTAAAAACCCAAATTTGGCAGATGGAAAAAGAATCTCAAAAGCTCACTGAAAAGGATAATTCCTTCAGAATTAAATTGGAGCAAATGAAAGCAGATGACTTTATGAGAAACCAAGATACTATTAAACAGATCCAAACAAATGAAAAAAAAATAGAAGGCAATGTGAAATATCTCATTGGAAATACCACCTACCTGAAAAATAGATCCAGGAGAGATAATTTTAAAACTATTGGACTACCTGAAAGCCATGATCAAAAAAAGAACCTAGAAATCATCCTTCAAGAAATTCTTAAGGAAAATTGCCCTGATAGTTTAGAACCAGAGGGCAAAATAGAAATTGAAAGAATTCACTGATCACCTCTTGAAAAAGATCCCCAAAAGAAAACTTCTAGGAATATTATAGCTGGGTTCTGGAGTTCCCTCAATGTTTTCCCAGAAAATGTTACAAGTAGCCAAGAAGAAACAATCTGAATATTGTGGAATCACAATCAGGATAACATAAGATCTAGCAGCTTCTATATTAAGGGATCAAAGGGCTTGGAATATGATATTCTGGAGGTCAAAGGAGCAAGCATTAAAACCAAGAGTCACTTACCCAGATAAACTGAGTGTAATGCTTCAAGGGAAAATATGGTCATTCAATAAAATAGAGAGCTTCAAGCATTCTTGATGAAAAAAACAGAGTTGAATAGAAAATTTGACATTTAAGTACAAGAAGCAAGAGAAGCATGAGAAGGTAAACAGGGAAAATAAATCATAAGGAACTTATCAAAGTTGAACTATTTACATGCCTGCACAGAAAAATGATTGTAGTAACTTATGAAACTTTTCTCAGTATGAGGATAGTTGAAGGTAATATAAATGTATATATATACATACATACATATATATGTATACATACATACATACATACATACATATGTCTATAGAGACTGTTTATCAATTGGGAAGTGGCTTGTATTCTTACAGATTTGACTCAGTTGTTTGTATATTTTAGAAATGAGGCCTTTATCAGAGACACTGGTTGTAAAAATTCTTTCCCAATTTTCCACTTCCCTTTTAATCTTGGTAACACTGGCTTTATTTGAACAGAAGCTTTTCAATTTAATATAATTGAAATTATTCATTTTGAGTTATATAATGCTCTCTAACTCTTGTTTCATCATGAAGTCTTCCCCTCTTCATACATCTGACAGGTAAACTATACCTTGCTCTCTGAGATTGCTTACAGTATCAGCCTTTATACCTAGATCATGCACCTATTTCAATTTTATTTTGGTGGATTTTTTAAGGTTTAAAAATTATTTTATAAATGAAATGAAAATGCTAGAAGATTTTAAAAAAAAGAAATGAAAGTCATGGGGAAAATAATTAGAAATGGAATTAACAGCTCGATTTAGACACAAGAGGTACAAAATCTTATCCAAGCAACAAAATCCTCAAAAATCAGAATAGACCAAATAAAATATGATGACTTCACAAGACAATAAGAAATCTTAACACAAAGTCAAAATAATGGGAAAAAAAGAATATGTAATCTGACATAGCAAACAAAAATTCACCTGGAAAACATATCAAGTAGAGATAATTTAAGAATGACTACTAGGTAGTATATTTCTAGTAATCATAAAAGAAAACTGCTCAGATCTCTTAGAACCACAAGGTGACGTAGAAAAAGAAAAAAAAGTCTATTATCTCCTCCCTCAAAGAGGCACTAAAATGAAGATTCCCAGAAGAATTATAGCCAAAATCCAGAGCTTTCAGGCCAATAAAAAGTATTGCAAATACACCGAAAGAAATAATTCAAATACTGAGCAGCCCCAGTCAGGATCACACATAATTCATTAGTCACTATTATAAAGTAGCAGGGAGCTTGGAAAATATTACAGAAGGCAAAGGATATAGGTTTATAACCAAGAGCAATTTATTCAGAAAAGCTGAATATAATCCTGTAGGTGAAAAAAAATGATCTTTAATGAAATAGGGGATGCCCAAGCAGTCCTTAAGAAAAGGCCAGGGGTGGGGGTGGCTGGGTGGCACAGTGAATAGAGCACTGGCCTTGGAGTCAGGAGGACCTGAGTTCAAATTTGGCATCAGACACGTAACACAAAACCTAGCTGTGTAATCTTGGGCAAGTCACTTGACACCAATTGCCCTCCAAAAATCAGAAAAAAAAGACTAGGGGGCAGCAAGGTAGTGCAGTGACTAGAGCACCAGCCTTAGAGTTAGGAGGACAATCCAGCCTCAGACACTTGACACTTACTAGCTGTGTGACCTTGGGCAAATCACTTAACTCTAATTGCCCTGCCTTCCCCCCTCCAAAAAAGCAAAAAAAAAAAAAAAAAGAAAGAAAGAAAGAAAAGGCCAGAGGGCAGCTAGGTGATGCAGTGGATAGAGCATTGGCCCTGGAGTCAGGAGGATCCCAGTTCAAATCTGACCTCAGACACTTAGCTATGTGACCCTGGGCAAGTCACTTAACACCAATTGCCCTCCAAAAACAAAGCAAAACAAAAAAAGGTTGGAATTACATGAAAACTTTGAAATACAAACACAGAAGTCAAGGGAATAGTAAGTATAAGCATAGTCATATGAAATAAGAAAAATGAATCATAAGGGACTAAGCAAGGATAAATTATTTACATTCTAATGTGAGGAGGTGATATATGTGTCCCCACAGTTATGTATTGTCATCAGGGGTCATAGAGGGAGTCTAATTAGACTGAAGGCCTGGGAGTGATTCTGCTGTTTTTGATGATCTTAAAAGAAGAATGGAATGTGAGGGGGAGAAAATTATACTAAAGGAGGAAAAGGGAGAGAAAAGATGTAGAGAATTATCTCACATAATTGGAATAAACAAGAACAGTTTTATACAAATAAAGAAGGAATAGTTGCAGGAAGCAAGTGACATTTGAACCCTGGGATATGTTGATAAGCATTTGATACCCAGTTCTTGGAAAAAAAAAGGTACATGACACTTTTAAGTTTCATCTGCATTAATATTATCACTTTCATAAGTCTAGACAAACAATAAAAGAATAAATCAAACCCTGATTTTTAGTGTTTGATAATTTTTATGGTGTAAATGCTCACACTGAAAATTTATCAATTACCTCCCTTGAGACAGTCTAACCTGGTTCCTGGAACCCCCACTTTAACCTCACTTTCATCTGGATTGTTTAAAGAAGGAAAGAATACACACACACACACACACAGAGGTGGATATAGAAATGCATTTCACACAAGAGGGAAAGAGGACAAGGGGTAATGATAAAAGGGAATGTAGATTAGGGAGGGATTAGTTCTAAGCACAGCAAACTCTTAACTAATGTTGTACAATAATATTTATAGCAGCTCTTTTTTGCGATGGAAAAGAATTGGAACCTGAGGAGTTGCCCTCAGAGAATACCTGAACAAGTCACAGTGTGAACAGGATGAAATGCTATTGTGTTGTAAGCAATGATAGAAAGAATGGCTTCAAAGAAGGCACAGGAAGACTTGTATGAACTGATGCAGAGGGAAGCGGGTAGAACCCAGAGAACACTTTATGTGATAATAACAATATTGAAAAGAAAAACAATTTTGAAAGATTTAAGAATTCATATAAACAAAATTACCAGTCATGATTGTAGAGAATTTGCAATAAAACACGCCATCCGTCTCCTGGCAGATAAGTGATAGACTCTGGCAGGTGGAAACATTTTTTCTGGATATGGCCAATATGGAAATTTGTTTTGTTTGATTATGCATGTTTGTAACAGGGGTGCTGTTTTTTTTTCTTCTCAATGGCAGGGGGAGAGGTAGGAGAGATTTTCATTGATTAAAAGCAATTAATTTAAAAAGAAAGGCAACTAGAGCAGAAGACAGATGGTGTCTGTTACTCCATCTGTGGTAGAAGCCTGCCTCGGGTTGTGAGACACCACTCCTAATTTTCCAATCCAAACTTCCTTCCCTGACTGTTTCTTTACATCCAGCTTGAGCCTTAAACTGTATCTGAACAATGAGAGTCACATAGCTCCTTTCAAATTGGTGTTTCATTTTCTTCACTCAGACAAACACTTAATAAATGCTTGCTATGCAGGAGGTAAGCGTTGGACACATGGGGCAGGGGAAACAAATGGATGAATGACTAATAGAACTATCTCTAGTCTGTATAGATGTGGAGCATTCTTGATCGATAAAATTATAGTTTGTCAAAACACAGCAGCCTGATTGTTTCTGATTACAACAAAAGAGTCTTTGTCAAACTTCAATTGACATTCAAGACTCCAGGCTATTTGTCCCAGTGGTTCTCAATCATGCCAGCAGCAAGGGTCTCCCAACTTGCACATAGTTAATAGGATGAGAATTTAGAGCTGGAAAGGGTGTCAGAGGTTATTTAATCCAAACCTCTTATTTTACAGATAAGGAAACTAGGACAACATAGATTCAATAATGTTCAGTTTTGTTTGTATATTCATTTACATTGCTGTACCTTCCCAGTAGGATTTTAATTCCTTGAAGACAAAGACTGTCCCAATTTTGGTCTGTACCCCCAACACTTAGAGAAGAAACCAGCATGGAATAGGTGTTTAGTAAATGCTTATTATTGATTGGTCTGGTTTATTTCAAGGCAGAAAATCCCAGACTATGTTAGAGACCTGTAGTAATAACCAGCTAGACCTAAAAGTGTATACATTTGGTTGTGTGAATCAGCTTTGGGCGTTGCAGCCAGCCACCATACAGGGCAGGGCAAGAGGAATAAAGGCCGAGAGACTGACCTGATCATAAACACTGAGGGTTAAACTGAAATTATTATAGTCACCAGTACCTGCAGATCAATGACAGATTAGGAGAGCTAGGCACAGTGGGTAGAGTACCATGCCTGGAGTTAGGAAGACCTGAAGTTGAATCTGTCTTCAGCACTTCCTAACTGTGTGACCCCAGACAAATCACTTAACCCTGTTTACCTAAGTTTCTTCATCTATAAAATTAGTTGGAGAAGGAAATGGCAAACCACTCCAGTATCCTTACCAGGAAAACTCCAAATGGATCCATGAAAAGTCAGACTTGACTGAAACGACTGAACAAAGAACCCCCGTGGAAACTCGTCTTAGTTTGGCAACTGAGCTCTTATCTACTCTCACTAAGAATATTTCTTAATAAATGAGACCAAGGACAGTTTACATTTATATAGCACTTAGAGGCTTTTGCCAAGCACTATACATGTGTATATGCATATATGTGTGGGTGTATATATATTTATATATATACACATACATATATAATATTCACATATACACACATACAATAGTCTCATACACACACACATATATAATAGTCTCACATATAGACATGCATACATATATACTCACATAGATAATAGTCTCATATATACATATATGCATATATACATATATCTAGATATAGATATAGTTATACATTCTTGTTTAAAGCTCACAGTCCTATAAGGCAGATACTAATATAGGCAGAATTGACAATAGTACCATTTTACGGATGAAAAAAACTGAGTCTAGGGAAGGTTAGGTGGCTTCATTATAGTAACATAGTGAATATTGGAGGCTGGATGTGAACCCAGGTCTTTCTAACGTCAAATCCAGTGCTCTCTCCACTACCCCATGATGTCTTTTTGAGAAGAGGAAGTTCTGATATGCACAAACATAAAAATAAGATTAGGAATAGAATCTCTTAGGGAAAGTGTATGTTTATATATGTATGTATGTGTATATATGTATATGTATGTGTATGTATATATCAATACCTGTATAAAAATATATTTGTGTTCAACTGTAGCTTTGGGATGGTGGGTAGAGGGGAGCAAAGTGGGAAAAACAACAAAGTAAAAAGTGTACAGCAGAGAACAAAAGAAAACCTACATGGAAGCAAAGAAAAGATGGACAGCTCTCAAAAATGCACAGTATTTACTATATAGACTTTCTTGAAATGATAAGTTATTGCTATATGTTCTGAATCCTCTCCTACGTTCTGCTTTGCACATGACATGTTTTTCTTTTCTTGTTTTATATTTAAGTTTATAGTGTTACCTTTTCTTTTTTTTATTATGTATTTAAGTTTTAGTAATGCTCTAAAATAAAAAGATTAAAAAAAAGAGAAGAGCTAGTTCCTATTTTAGGATTAATAGTCATGTTCTAGTTATATGTGTATGTATATAGATTGATAGATGATAAATAGATACATTGATTTATATAGATATGTACGTATGTATATATGTGTATAAATGTATATGTGTGTATATATGTATATGTGTGTATACATACATCATTCAAGTATATATACTTGAATCTCTTCCTTCTCTATCCTCCCTCTGCCATCTCAGTCCCATATCTGTTTCCTTATGTCCAGCTTGAACCTAGTACCTGGACATTCAGACCCTGTGTTCAAAAGTCTAAGTTACATAGGAATAAACCCTTATGCTAGAGACCCTGACCATATGTTTCACATAGAGATCAGTGCTTTGATCTCTGAACACTGGTTCCAAAGTTTTCTGTTAGCCTGGCTTGTTGTCAATCCAGACTCTGGCCTGAAAACATGACTACGATCTCAGTTCTTGCAGTAATGCCATGCCACCACCTGCATGGCTGCACTGCTGGGTTGTAACCCATTGGCTGCATACCAATAATTAGTTTGCTCACCAGCCAGCCTGATTTGTCCTGTAGCCATTTGTGATTCTTTTAAGCTTTAGTGATCAGGGACATGTCAGGGGTATAGATTAGACCCTCTGGGAGATATACCTCTCTCTTGGCATAGGAGTGGCTGATATTTATACAAGACCTTCCTTCTACTGCTCCTCCTTTAAAAAAAAGAAAAAGAAAATACACCCCACAGAAATCCAAACCTCTGCCTTTATCTTAGCTATAAGAATTCCTAATTATGGCTTCTTTTCTGATGTGTCCAGGACTTCTGATTCCTAAAGAGATATCTGCTCACAGGGAATGACTAAACAAGTTGTGGCATATGATTGTGATGGAGTACTATTGTGCCATAAAAAATGATGAGGAGACTGGTGTCAGAAAAAAGATGGCAAAATTTATATGAACTGATGGAAAGTGAAGTGAAAAGAACCAGGAGATCTTCATGTAGGGTAACAGCAATGTTGCAATGATGATTAATTGTGAAAGAACTGACTGCTCTGATCAATACAATGATTGAAGACAATTCAAAAATTGTCTTAATCGAAAAAAATGTATTTTAAAATGTTATGGAGAGAGAGAGAGACAGAGACAGAGACAGAGACAGAGACAGAGAGAGACAGAGAGAGACAGAGAGAGAGACAGAGAGAGACAGAGAGAGAGACAGAGACAGAGAGAGACAGAGACAGAGAGAGACAGAGACAGAGACAGAGAGACAGAGAGACAGAGAAATTATGTGCTTCATGTACAAATTGAAGTACCATTTTCTCACTTCCCTTTGTTGTTGTTGTTTTGTGATAAGGCTAATATGGAAATATGTTTTACATTATTTCACATATATAATTGACATCTTATTTGCCTTTTCAGTGACTGGGAGAGGACTGAAATGGAGGGAGAGAATTTGGAACTCAAAATTTAAAAAGGAAACAATGTTAAAATAAATAATGATTTTTAAAAGAAAAAAATTAAAACTTTAGAGAGATATTTGTTCACCTATAGGATACGTGGGTAGATTTTGTGATTGTATAGTGATTTTTCAGTCATGTCCAATTCTTCATAACTCCCTTTCGGGGTTTTCTTGGTAAAGATACTAGAGTAGTTTACCTTTTCCTTCTCCAGATCATTTTCCAGAAGAGGAAAGTGAGGCAAATAGGGTTAAGTGACTTGCCCAGGATCACAAAGCTAGGAAGTATCTGAGGTCATATTTGAATTCGTGAAGATGAATCTTCCTGATTCCAAGCCCATTGAGCCACCTAGCTGCCCCACATAGGTAGATATAGTACAATTAATGCTCTTAAGTCTAAGGTTGCTTTGTCCATTGTTTCATCTTACCTTAGTGTAATGGAAAGAGCATTGGGTTTTTTATTAGAAATCCTAGACTTTAAATATTTGCTTTAATCCTGGCTAGCTATATGATCATAGCTAAGTCACTGAGTGTCTCTGAGGTCATGCTTGCACTACATTATCTCAGTGCTATTTTAAGGAAAGGGTTTTGTGAGCTTTGGAACAAGTTTACACTGTTATTAGTTTCAGGTTACCAGATCCCTTGGCTTTCACCCTGAAGCAGGATAGGTCTGATCTAGATTTTATCTACTACAAGTTTAGTGTTTGCAAGGCTATGTCTAACAAAGACCAAAACAATATTTAAAGTTCTACCCTCACCCCATGGGTCATCCCTGACCTCAACCAAATCTCCTAGTGGCTTCAGGGAAAACTACGTGTTGTATTCCAGGGGACTTTCCTAAGGCCATAGATTAACAGTGCATTGAAAGTTATCAAATCCAGCTCCCTCATTTTACAATCCATCACTTGCTCAGTCAACAAGCATTTATTTAAGAAGATAGCAAATACACTTATCTATTAACTGTGCCTCTGGTCCTGAGAATGTAAAGAAAGGCTTAAGACAGTCCCTATTGTCAAGGATCTCATACTCTAATGATGGAGACCACATGCAAACAACTGTGCAGTGGATAGAGCAACCAGCATTGGAATCAGAAGGTCTTGAGTTCAAATCTTACCTCAGACAGATTGATATCATCCATGTGACCCTGGCCAAGTCACTTAACCCTGATTGCTTCCCAAAACAAAATAAACTAACAAACAAGAAATAGCAACAACAACAAAAAATGCAAACAACTATGTACAAATAAACTATATCCACAATAAATTGTAGATAATCCCAGAGAGAAGGTTAATTAGCATTAAGGGATTATGAAAAGCTTCTTGCAGAGGGCAGGATTTTTAGTTGAGATGGAAGAAGTATGGGAAGCCAGGAGAGGGGTGATAAAGAGGTATGGAGCTCAGCCAGTGTGTGCCTAGATCACAGATGAAGAAACTGTCTGGGACACCAAATCCTTCCACCAGTCCTTTTCCCACTATTCCAGATTACTGTTTGGGACAATGATGGGAACCCCATTACAGAATCCCCCCATTATATGACAGCAGCAAAGACAGGGGATAACAGTTGATGCACCTGCCCCTGTTTCCTCTGAAAGCATGAAACTGGCATCCAGGAAGCAGGGATTCCAGCAGGCACACCAACCAGCTGCCTGGGGCATCTCCAGACCTACCCTTGTCTGCCCCTTCCATAACTTTCTGCCTTGTTGCACACAGATATGGAGGTATGGAAAACTGAACTTGAGCTCAGGTCTTCCTCACTTCAGGCTGGGTCTCTCCTTTCTCTCTTTACATCCTCCATGGGAAGACATCTCTCCCCAATTAACTTTCCTGTCTCTAAATCGGATGAGGTTTGGGAGAATTGCTTTCCTCCCATCTGACACCTTAACTTCCACAGTAAATATCCAGTCCCAATTTTGTTCTGGAGATCCAGAGAAGAAAATGTTCAGGGACTAGAAAGTAGTGGTAGAATAATGGAACATGAATCCATGAAGTGAGTTTAAAGGCTATCTAATCTAACCTTCTTGTTTTACAGATAAGGGAATTGAATGAAGGAATTTAGGCCTTTAAATCTGGCCTCAGACACTTACTAGTTGTGTGGCCCTGGGCAAGTCACTTAACCATATTAAGAACAGAGACCTAAGGAAGTTAAATGACTTGGCTAAGGTCACACAGGTGACACAGTGAATAGAGCCCTGGGCTTGGAACCAGAAAGACTCATTTTCATGAGTTCAAATCTAGCGTCAGACACTTAGCAGTAGTGGCAGATGCTGGCAAACACTTAGTGATCCTGGGCAAGTCATTTAACCCTGTCTGCTTCAGTTTCCTCCTCTATAAAATGAGCTGGAGGAGGAAATGGCCAACCACCCCAGTATATTTGCCAAGAAAACCCCCCAAATGGGGTCACAAACAGTTGGACATGACTGAAACAACTCAACAACAATAAGAACAAGGTCATGTAAATAATAAATAGCAGAGCCAGGATCTAAATCCAGCACGATCTTCATGTAAAAGCATTGTGGATAGGGTAATAGAGCTGATTCCTCAGAGACATTTAGTCTAACTTCTCCATTCATTTTATGGATGATTGAAACCAGGGCCTGGGGTGGTTAAGTGACTTGCCCAAGATCATAGACATATAAGTGGTAGAGCTTGAATTCTCTGGCTCCAGAACCAGGGTTCTTCTCTCTGTACCATCTCCTTGTAGTTACTTTCTTCGTGTGACTCCAGCACCAGAAAGTTATCCCTTTTCTCCTCTGCTACACTCTCTTCAGAAAGCCAGCAGCTCCACAAAAAGAGCAAATAGATTTCTCTCATAATACCAATCCTTCCATAAAACTAGGTATTTTTCAGCCTGGCTGCATTACCTTCCCAAAGGTTTTCAGTCAGACAAGTCTGTGTCTCTGACCACTAACCCCAATTGAGTCAGGGATTGTCTTGGGACTGTCTAAAGAAACAGGGCCAGATATCAGGAATTTAACCACAGTAGGCAATTAGAGCCTTTCTCATGTATTACAGAATTAAGAGGGCACCAAATTTAGTGGGTTCATACCAAGACTGAGCTCACCTGGCCTATCAAGAAGCCATTTCCTCCCAATTTGTGGTCAAAGCTCTTTGGTCTTCATCACCTGTAAGATATAAATACTATGGAAAAGTAGGAGATTCTGTCTTGAGACCTCAGTTTCCCTTCTCACACCCCTTTTTTCCCTGGGCTCAAATAATCTAGTAGCTGTATTAGCTTGGATAATATATATAGGGGTATGCTGCAACCAGGTTAGGTGAGGTTGTTAAATTTCTAGTATGAGCTTTTGGATCTAGGAAATGGGCAATTGCTGTATAACAGGGCTTACTTAATTTGTTGTTTTGTTGATTATCTAAACTTGAGAAAGTGATAGAAAAAAAAATGACAATTCTGTCTAAAATTGAAGTGACGTAATAAAGCAGGTAGAGTATTAGACTTTGAGCTGGGAAGGTGTAACCAGATGAGTATCCACGGGTAAGTTTCTGCATCTGCTTCTACCTTCCTAAATGGAAATGACAATCATTCCTGCAGTAATTCTATGATAGAGCTTTATTAACCTTAAAGTGCTATATAATGTTAGCTGTTGTTACAAAATCTGCTTGGGCTAAGGGAAAGGAGGCAGCTTTGTCCATCCTAGAAAGTCAACAATATAAACCTATGTTCAGTCCAACAGGGTTTGATTTGCCACCACCCTCCCATCCCTCTAGCATTTGAATGATCATGTGCTTAGTGACTGAATATATGCACATGAAAATATGTATATATAAGCATGTATTTTGTATAAATGTATATATACACAAGGTGTATGTATATACACATATATACACATTGAAAATACATATATACACACACACACACACATGCACACATATGAAAATACGTATATAGTGGCAAAACTAGAGAGAGTTTGAGCACTTATTCATCTATGGTGGGTTGGAACAAGGTGTTAAAGGAGAAGAGCATTGCCTGGAATGCCATGTTCTGGACTTGGCACAAACTTTGTGAATATTACAGTGCCATCTGGACCATAGTCTTTCATGGTTTATGAATGCCACCCTTTGAGACTTTCAGCACCAGTGCCATCTATCTGGTTGATATCTTTATTTAAGACCAAACTCAGCAAACCACACATTTCCATATGGTGCTGGTGGATCTCATACTGTACCAGATGTACCCAAGACTAGAAAAGTGAGTGATGATAAAGAATTGAAATGTTGTGTGGAGGTCAAATTTTCAAGGAGAAAAATCATATAGAGACTTTCAAAGGATTCTGGTTCTTCATCTTGTTTATTTGACCTATAAACTCAGTTTTAATCTTCTTCCTTCCTTCCTTATTTCCTTCCTTCCTTCCTTCTTTCCTTCCTTGTTTCCTTCCTTCCTTCCTTCCTTCCTTCCTTCCTTCCTTCCTTCCTT
>JAQQSW010001338.1:0-19327 GCA_028646575.1 Pseudocheirus occidentalis
ACAGACACCTCCCGCTGCCTCCTTGCCCTGGGAGCAGTTTGGCTGGACTCGCTCTTCTCCTCCCCAGTTAGCAAAATCCACTGACCTTTCTCTTAGCCTTTTTTTCTTCTGGCCTGATAAATGTGGTAACTGTGCCTCCAGTGCAGCCGATCTGCTCTCCTATGACTGCGGTTCCCTGCCCGCTGCCCCAGGGCCTGAGCCGGCCGGGGTTTCAACTGTGGGTCCCAGACTGCTGCGAAGAGCCCCGCCTGCTGCGCTGCCTGTAGTGCTTTCTGTCTTGTGGAGAGTTTTGGAGCTTGAAAATCTGTTTAGCGTCCCATTTTATGAGTTTTTTAGCATGTTTGTGTGGGAGCTGTGGTGCTTTGCTGCTTCTACACCGCCATCTTGGCTCCGCCCGCCCTTGCTACTTCTAAGTTGCAACTAAATACCCATTTTTTCTAGAAGCCTTCCCTAACTCCTTTTAATTCTGGTGCTTTCCCTCAGCTAGTTATTTTGAATTTACCTCACATAAAAATTGCTTTGCATATATTTGTTTTAATGTTGTTTCATCTATTAGATTGTAAGCCCCTTGAGGGCAGGCATTCTCTTTGCCTATTTTTGTTTCCCCAATGCATAGAACAATGCTCTGTAAGTAGTAAGCATTTAATGCACTTTATTACTTGATTGTTCTTTCCTTCTGTGGCTCCTTGTTTTAGGAGTCTTATTGAGGGTTTTTCCCCCTTGGGTACACCTTCTATTTGATCTATTCCAACTTTGTGGTTGTGATCCTATGATCCTTATCGTATAAAACCTAATCTGTCCTGTGTTGCTTTAGAGTCCCCCTAAAAGAGTGGTTCTCAACCTGTGGGCTGTGATCCCTTTGGGGGTAGAATGACCCTTTCACAGGAGACACAGGAGTCGCGTAAGACCATTGGAAAATACATATTTCCAAATGTCTTAGGAACTGAGACACTGCTCCTCTGTCTCCAGGCGATTCTACCCACATGCAGATACACCCACATATGAGTATTAAAGGGTCGCGGCATCAGGAAGGTTGAGAACCACTGTACTATAATTATACCCTCCTAAATTTCTTTTCCATGGTTTCCCAACAACAATAAAACAAATTATTTAAATACTAACTGCATATAAACACTAAAAGTAACCAAAACAAAGAAGAATCTGACTTTAAGTAGTTTACATTATACTGTATATATGTATAAAAATCACCATATACAGATAGATAGATATATAGATAGTAGAGGACAGGCAAGATGACTCCTTACTATTCCTTACCTAAGCAAAGTCTTAATTTCTAAATAAGTTGATCTTTCATAACCTCCATAGACCTATACAATTGTCTTTCAGAGATGTTGTCCTCTTTAACCTCAAATTTGAAATTCTCCTGTCTTCTGTCAAAACAAATAATATCAGTCTTTCAATGCCCAACTCAAGCTGCTCAATGATGCCTTTCCTGACTATTCCAGCCCCTAGTAATTTCTTTCTACTGTATTTCTCCAGTAATAATAGTTTACAACACAATTTAGAGCTCACTTATATTCAATGCTATATTCAACAGTGACTGGCACATACTAGGCCCATAATAAAGGTTTTTCGATGGATAATTTAGTCCATCCACTAATTTCCTCTTTCCAACTATATTGCAAGGGACATAAGCATAGGGGTATGAAAAACTATTAAATATAATGTAAAGCTAAGACAACTAGACTTAAGAGTCAGAGTAAGAATGTAAAGGTTCAAATCCCACCACTCTTACTAACTAATTTTGTGATACAGACCATGCTATTTTCCATCTGATTTATCCTATCTGTTAATTCTGGATAACTTTTATAATAACTTACCTTGCCAGGGCATTATGAAGAAAGTTTTTGGAAACCCTAAAGTGTTATACAAATGTCATGTGTTTTGTTGAATTTCCCAAAATTGTTAGCACAGGAATGGATATATAATAGGTTCTAGATCATTTTATTTCTTCCCTAGAGTGTCCGTAAACATAACTTCCATATTAGATCTTTTTCCCATTGGGAGCCCAACCTAGTTCTGAGTAAGGCACTCTTCTATTCTCCCCAAACACATATGAGAAATTTAATAAGGTTGAAATATACCCATTGCTGAAGTGTATAGCTCAATTTCTCCTCTCACCGAGTAATTGAAAACTGTCACTGGAAGGGAAAATGGAAGTGTGGTGGCAAAGGAGTTGGAATAGCTTTGAGTTTGTAAAACTGTATCCTGAGATTTTTAAAACTAGCTTTGGCTGAATTTTTCCCCTCCCCTCTTATAAGTTTTCTGCTATTTACCATACCCTTTGGGAACTGGACTGGCTGTTTTGTTATTGAAATGCATTGTCTTGGCTGCTGTTTTTCTTTCTTCTCTTTGTTGGGTGAAAAAAAAATGATTGTGGAGTCATAGCTGAGGAATCCAGCCTCATCTGAAATTCCCAAGGCACCAGTAATGTGTTTCTAAGCACAAAGGCAAGAGAATTTTATATCTAACAAGCGCCCACAGTTTGGATTTCATTTTTTTTTCCTCCTCATGTTCTTGATATGGCTCTGCTGATGAAGGTAATTGTAACTATATCAGTAAGAAGGAATAGGGGATACTAAGAGCACTGTAGGTGACAGAGAGGTGGAGGCTAACAATCTTGGTGTTACAAAATCCAGCAAGTAATCCCACCTCCTACATACTCACCCACATGTTTCACATTTGTAAACCTGTACATATGGGCTATGTTTAATAGGAAACTTAAGAGGGGACACATAGTACCTTATATACAATAGATACTTGTAAATACATGTCTTTTTTGATGATGATGATGATGATGATTATCATCATCATCATCATCATTATCATCACTATGATTACAGTACCAATACTGGAGTTGATCTAGTCACAGATAAGGGCATAATTGCAGATAACAAGCATAACACAAAGTCTGATTATATCAGCCATGATGAATATCAATGATTCATACTAACCTGAAGATATAGACAGATACATAGTCATGTAGCCATTACGTCACTGAATACTGGACTTAGATGCATCCTGGGAATTTTGTAACATAGATTTTAAAATATTAGAACTCATAGACTCTCTACTCCAAGAGTTATTAACTTTTCTTTTCATCATAGTTCCCTCTGGCATCCCTTTGATACCTACAGACTACATAAAATGGTGATATTAAATGCATAAAATAACATAGAAAATTATAAAGGAAACCAATTATATTTAAATAGTTGTAAACATATATATGCATGGATAGATGCATGCATGTATTTAAATTCACAGAACCCAAAGAAGCTGTCTAGTGTAGACCAATCCTCTCATTTATGGGCAAGGAAACTGATGCCTAGAGAAATAATATGATTTTTCTAAGGATTTGATCAAATGATCCATATGAAGAGATTTATGTCAAACCAAAGGTCACAGCTTGAATAAAAGATAAAGTACAAAAGGGAAAGCAGAGAAGGTAATGTGCAGATTGAGAGACTGGAAACATTGGAAATAAGTATGATTGTCAATCCCATGACTGAAGCTTTTTTTATATATAGCCAGATTTTTAAGTACCATTCTCTTCATGGAAGGTAAGGAGTATGATATTGGTATAATTGAACAGTAAGGGGTTTGGCTGTTTCTCCTGGCTGGTGTGACACAGACAGGGGGCGTGATCTCCCAAAATGAAATGTATTGCTGATGTTTTGGTGTTGTTTATCTAAGTCTATCCATCCATCTATCTATCTATCTATCTATCTATCTATCTATCTATCTATCTATCTATCTATCTATCTATTGTCCTATCTAACAATACCTAATAATTTAATTAGACACAACATGAAATCAAAGGAAAAATATTAAGTCAAGGCAACTGGCACAATGACAAAGTCTAACTGTATTCCTCATGCATATTTCCCATTTAATTTGAAAGCAGGAAAGTTTGCTTCCTTTTAAAGAAATTAATCTCTACAATTGACTCTTTACTCCTATGAGTGTGTATGCACGTATATGTGTGTATGTATATCTATATCTTATAAAAATAGTTTCAAAATATACAAGTAGAGCAACACAATTGTCTATTCCCTTTGACCAAATGATTTCATTACTAGAACTATACCTTGAGAAAAAAATAAAAGAGAGCGACCTGCATGAAAATATTGATAGTGGCTTTATTACTAATAGTAGAAATGTGAAAATAGCTTATATGGAAGTACCTTGCAAAGACTAAACAAATCATGTGTTATAAATGCAATGGGATATTATTACATCATAAGAAATGACAAATATGAAAAATACAAAAAGTGGGGAAATATATGAACCAGCACAGACCAAAGAAAACTGAATTAGGACAACAAAATTGCATACTGAGTACAAGTGTGTGAAACGAACATGAATGGCAACATAAATAAACTGGCAAAAATAGAGAAGAGGTGTTATGAAAAGAAAGGAAAGCAAATGGAACCTGTTTTTTAGTTTAGATAAAGTTAATATACATGATTTTAAACAAATTATAGATAACTTTGAATTTGTGTGAATATTTTATTATGTTTTTGTTTTTATTTTAAATGTTTTGTTGATTAAAACTAAATTATAATAATATAAATTAGACAAGAAATGTCTTGCCACAGAGTGTTTCATATATGAAGAGAGTATTTTTCACTAATAATGATGGACAAGGAAAGGAATGGAGATAGAGGATAGCTTCTCATATTTGGAAAAAATAAATACATATGCTTACTAGCATATCTGACCATGATATGGTTGCAAAATTGCTTGTCAATTTACCTTTTATCCCCTTTGCCCTAGTCACAACATCTACCTCTGAAATAGATAAAGCGTATAGCAGGATTGTTTCTGAAACATCATTTCTAGAGATGGGAAAGGGAGACCAAACTGCCCTTAGGTAATGACTGAAAGCTTCCTTGCTTTCCAAGGCATGGCAGGTACCAGCTAGTCCCTCCCTATGAATGGAGTGAGGGGGAAAATCTAAACCATTTCACTGGATCCTCTTCAGCTGAGTGTATAAGAGAAAAGCAGGGATCTTTTTACCTTCTCCTGTTCCTGTATCCTTTGGTAGCCATATGCATGGTGGAGAGATTACAATAACCATAGGATGTGAGAACCTTAAAGTTCTGTCATCAAGAAGGATACTCTAAGTACCCTAATTATTTATTTCATTTTTATTTTGAGAGGTGAACAATTTATTTTATTTTTAAAATTAATTTATTTATTTTCTTGTTTACATACCTCATTTCCACGATATTTTGAGTTACAAATTTTCCCCCCATCTTTCCCCTACCCACCACCCCAAAACAGCGATTCCACTATATAGCCCCTGCCCCAATCTGCTCTCTCCTATGTCCTCCCCAATTGCTCCTCTGACTTTCTGGTAGGGCAGGATGGGTCTCCATACCCCAGTGCCTGTATATCTTAATTCCCAGGTGCATGTAGGTAATAATGATAATGATAATGATAATAATAATATATACATCTTTTTATTGTTTTATTATAGAACTTTAAATTCTAGATTCTTTCCCTTCCTCCCTTGTCACCTGCCCCCACTGGAAGAACAAGCAATTCAATGCAGGCTGTATGTGTATAATTATGCAGAACATCTCCACAGTGGACATATTGTGAGAGACTGATTATATGTCCCTCCTTCCTACCCCCCTTGTTCTATTCTATTACCCTGTCCCTGTCCCTTTACACGAGTGTGTGCTTCCAGCAACCCCCCCTCCCCCACCCCTCCTCTCCATCATCCTGCCTCTCATCCCCATCCCACCTACTCTCCTGTGTGTCAAGATACCCAGGTTAGAGTTTATGTTATTTCTTTCCTAAGCCAAAATCAATGCAAGTAAGGTTGACTCTTTCACTTTTGCCTTCCTGTTCTTCCCCTCCATTGTAACTATTATTCATAGCCTCTTGTACATGAGATGCTCAACCCCCTTCTGTCTCTCCTGGTCTCCTCTCATTCTAATTCTCTCCCACTTCAGAATTTCACCTTTTAAAGTATCATCCCTTCGTATTCAATTGATCCTGTGCCCTCTATGTACACATAATATACACATACTCAGATGTGTTCATGCACATATATAAACCCTCCTACATAGACAATTGTATGTATATACATACATACACACACACACACACACACACATATATATATATATATATACATGTAAATATTTGTATTCCCTTCACCTATCCTCATGCTGAGAAAAGTTCAAAAGTTACAATTATCACTTTTCCATGTTGGCATGTAAATAGTTCAACTTTGAATTATTTATTCAACATCAGTAGTATCTGACCCATCTTTCTCCTTGGATCTAGAAAGAAATGTATGCCAGGAGCCCCCAAGTACACACAAAAATCTCTAAATATTAAACATTGATATAAAAGTGATGTATGTACTATGTATCATTCTTTTACCTTGCAGGCTTTTCTAACCATCTGTAATGCCAATCAACAGTAGATTGCTGAGAGAATGCTACTGTGAACAGCTTTTAAGATTCGGATTACACAGTATTAGTGAACAGTCTGTTTAATCCATTACAAATCAAGATTCGGTACAACGTTCACAGTATCAACAATTCACAATATTATATACAGTATTTAGAACAAGGAAAGTCTCAATATTATATCTTATTACAGAAAGTAGCAAGGAACAAGAGAAGAATCACCTGGCTTCCCTAAGGGGGAAACCAGCTTCACATTTAAAGATTTAATCAATCCAGTTAAAGATTAAATCAATCAATTCACCTGGTTTCCCTAAGGGGGGAACCAGCTTCACATTTTAAAGATTCAATCAAGTTAAAGATCCAATCAATCAGTTAACAAAAGGAATCACCTAATTTCCCAAGAGGGAGTTGATTCAATCCACAATTCACAATATACTGATCTTCTATCCATGGGGCAACCATTAACTTTAGTTTCCAAGTAAAGTTCTTAGACAACCACACAAACCTTCTACCCCTTGATTTCCAACAAACCTCAGTTTAGTCCAAGGGGAGGCCTTTTCTTCATTTTGACTCTGGGTGGTCTCTCTAATTCCCTGGATCCTCTTCCCTGGTCCCAGCTCCCTCCTGAATCTGCCAGACAATCACCTAGATTCAGGAGCTGAAGGCTGCCAGGCTCTCGTCCAGTCCTCAGAGATGAACAGTTTCCAGGTCCTTGTTCAGTCCTCAGGGCAATCCCCGGCACACACTGAAGTTCACAGGGTTCAGCACATCTCAAACCCTTCAGGATTTCTCTTGACTGGAACTCAAGGATCAGCAAGGCCACCAACAAAGAAAGTCCCATCCTGTTCATGTCTTCAGTCAGCTTCACTGAGGAGCCAAAATCCAAAACCTGTCTTGACTCTCTAAAATTATTCCTTATAAGCACTGGCCTTCTCCCAAGTCAACAGGGGAGTGTCTCAGCCAATAGCCATCTCCCAAGTCAACAGGGGAGTATCTCAGCCAATAGCCTTCTCCCAGGTCAACAGGGGAGTTTACATCTTTTCACCAATGGACAGAGTTCTATACTTAGCCCTAAGTTACTAGGTGCTACTTAGCCCTAAGTATCCTATACACTTAGCCCTAAATATCCAACAAATTGATTAAGATTACTCCATCATAATTTAAAATTCTCTGGGGACTAAAGGTGATGTATTTGTTAGAAGATACACTTTCAAATCTGATTACATCAGAATCAAGATCAAACTGTTATGTGAGCATCCAGGCTCTAGATCTTCTCCTCTTCCAAACCCTCTAAAACTTAGCTATATTAGGAGGTGGAGCCAAGGTGGAGAAAAGTCAGGGACTCAGGGACTCTCTCCCCAAACCCTCAAAATCCCTTTAAGTATTCACTCTAAACAAATTCTAGAGCACCAGGACTTCCAAAAAGATGAAGTGAAACAATTTTATAGCCCAAGAAAACTTGGAAGGTCATCAGGAAAGATTGTTGTACCAGGATGAGAGAGGAACACAGTCCAGCATAGACCACACCAGTGCAGACTGAGCCCCAACAAACCAGGATCAGCCTTTGGGGTGACTGAATCTGTGATAGTAGCAACAGTTTTACAGACTTCTCAGCCCATAGATGCCAAAGCCAACTTAGAAAGCCAACAGGAAAGCTGCTTCCAAAGCTCTTAGCCCACAGATGGTAAGGGTTTGAATAACTGGATAGGAGATTTCAAGTGTATCTTTGATGGTACTGAGGCAGGATTCTATTGCTGAATTTTGGTTGTAGTTCTAGGTGGCAGGCCCAGGACATGTATGAGCACTAGCATACCAAGACTTGAAGCCACAATGGAGTAGGGACCCTCCACACAGTTCCATGGAAGAAAAAGAATGATTGTGGTCACTCACATACCAGAGCACAAGCCAGGAGAGAAGTTAACGTACCTCTCTCCTTGAATCATACAGCCTTAGAAAAACTGAAAACTTAAAGGCCCTAGAAGTGTCACTGAAAAAAATCTTCACAAAGACACTAAAGGTTGAAACAGTGGACCCTCCACTCTGGAAGCAGATCCCTACTTTAAGAAAGAGTTAAAAGTCTAGTAACAGGTTAGGAAAATGAGGAAATAACTGAAAAAAAATCTAACTATAGAAAGTTACTATGGTGACAGGGAAGATCAAAATGCACACTCAGAAGAAGATAACAAGGTCAAATCCCCTACATCCAAAGTCTCCAAGAAAAAGTATGAATTGATCTTGGCCATGAAAGAGGTCAAAAAGAATTTTGAAAATCAAGTAAGAGAGGTAAAGGAAAAACTGGGAAGAAAAACAAGAGTGATGCAATAAAATAATAAAAAGAAATGAGTCAAAAACTTAGTAAAGGAGAGACAAAAATAATACTGAGGACAATAACACCTTAGAAAGCAAACTAGGCCAAATGTCAAAAAACTAGAAAAAAAATCAATGAGGGAAATGCCTTACAAAGAAGAATTGGCCAAATGGAAAAAGAGCAACAAAAACTTCATTGAAGAAAAAAATAACTCCTTAAAAAATAGAAGTGGTGAAATGGAAAAGAAGGTACAAAAGTTCATTAAGGAAAATAATTCCTTAAAATTAGATTGAAGCAAATAAAAACTAATGACTTTATGAGAAACCAAAAAAAAAGTTACATAAAAGAATAAAAAGATGACAACGTAAAATATCTCATTGGAAAAACAACTAACCTAGAAATCAGATCCAAGAGAGAGAAGTTTAAAAACATTGGACTACCTAAAAGTCACTATAAAAAAAGAGCCTAGGCATCATCTTTCAAGAATTTATCAAGGAAAAATGTCCTGGTTTTCTAGAATCAGAAGGTAAAATAGACATGAAAAGAATCCACCAATCACCTCTGGAAAGAAATCTCAAAATGAAAACTCTCAAAAATATTATGCATAAATTCCAGAGCTCTCAGGTCAAGGAGAAAATATAAGCAGCCAGAAAGAAGTAATTCAAGTATTGTGAAGCCACAGTCAGAATAGCATAAGGTTTAGCAGTTTCTACATTAAATAATGAGAGGGTTTGGAATATGATATTCTAGAGGGCAGAGGAGCTAGGATTACAGCAAAGAATCACTTATTCAGCAAAACTGGTTTTGCTCCTTCAATGAAATAGCATCCTTGATAAAAAAAAAAAATGCCACCTTGAATATTAAATTTGACTTTCAAATACAAGACCCAAATGAAGCATCAAAAGGTAAACTTGAAATGGAAAGGATAAGGGACTTAATAATGTTACACTGTTTACATTCCTACATGGAAAGATGATACTTGTAACTCACAAGACCTTCTCAGTGTTAGGGCAGATAGAAGGAGTATACATCAACAGAGGGCACAGGTGTGAGTTGAATAGGAAGGGATGGTTTAAAAAAATTAAGGAGTGAGAGAGGAATGTACTGTTAGAAAGGGGAAAGGAGAGATAGGGTAAATCATCTCACATAAAAGGAGTAAGAAAAATATTTTACAGCGAAAGAGAAGGGGTGGGAAGTGTGGGAGATTGAGTGAACCACACTTTCATCAGAATTGATTCAAAGAGGGAATAACATGCACACTCACTTGGATATAGAAATCTATCTTACCAAACAGGAAAGTAGAAAGGGAAGGAGATATGAGAAATGAGGGAATGATAGAATGCAGGGCATATTGGGGGAGAGTGTAGTCAGAAGCAGAACACTTTTGAGGAGGTACAGGGTGAAAGATGAGAGAATAAATAAACCAAGGAAATACAGCTAGCAAAAGTAAATGTGAAGAAAAAAATATTTAAGTGAGTTTCTCTGATGAATGCCTCATTCCTCAAAAGTTTAGAGAACGGAGTCAAATTTATAAAAATAAGAGCCATTTCCCTATTAATAAATGATCAAAAGATAGGAATAGATGAAGTAATCAAAGGTATTCATAGCCATATGGAAAAAAGCTCTAACTCAATATTGATTGGAGAAATACAAACTAAAACAATTCTAAATATTACCTCATATCTATGAGATTGACAATAGAACAGAGAGGAAAATGACCAATGGTGATGGGTATGCCGAAAAAATGTAGCATTAATGCCCTCTTGGTGGAATTGTGAAATAATTCAACCATTCTGTAGCGTATTTGGAACTATGTGCAAAGGGCCATAAAACCATGCATACTCTTTGACATAATGATAACATTACTAGGTCTGTATCCCAAAAGAGACTGAAAAACTAAACAAATTTGCCAAACAAATTTTTGTATGTTGCGATGATGAAATACTACTGTGCTACAAGAAAAAGACAAGCAGGATGCTCTCAGAAAAAAACCTGGAAAGAATTACACGAACTGATACAAAGAGAAATGTACTGTGCATACAGAAACAGCAGTATTGTATCATGATGAGCTGTGAATGACTTAGTTATTCTCAGCAATACAATGATCCAAGACAATTCTGAAGGACTTAGGATGAAAAATTCTATCCATCCCCAGAGAAAGAACTGATGGTGTCTCAATATAGATTGAAGCATTTTTTTTTACTTTATTTTTCTTGAGTTTTTTTTTTTATTTTCCTCTTTGGTTTATGTTTTCTTTCACAACATTATTATCATGGAAGTGTTTTGCATCACTACACAGGTATAACATATCAAATTGCTTGCCTTCTCAATGGGCTTACAGAAGGAAGAAGGGAGAGAATTTGAGATTCAAAGTTTTGAAAATAAATGTCAATTTTTTTAATATAACTAGGGGAAAATACTTAAGCAGATTTTTAAAAAGAGAAAATAATAAAGCAAAACCTGATGCATAATAAAAATACATAAAACATAGTTATATTTTGTCCAATTTCCACAAGACATAAGTCTCTGTGAATTCAATAATTATACTGGTAATAAATGAATGTAAAGTTTTTCACTATACAAAGTGTTTTTGTCAAAATAACACTGTGGATTAGCTTGTAATTGCTATACTCATTTAAGCCATGGGGAAACTGGGGCATGAAGAAGTGAAATACTTCCCTGGTTCTGTTCATCATGTGTTCCAAGACATGTCATTTAAACTCTATTGAGTTTTTTCAGGTAAGAAAATAAAATAATATTATTTTTCTTTCTTCCTCACAAAGTTCTTGTGAGAAGAGTACTTTGCAATCCTTAAATTACTATAAAAATGTGAGTTAGTATTTGGAGTAAACAGCAGAGTTGGAGTTTAACCCTAGTGCTCTGTCTCCAAACCTCATGGTCTTTCTGACACATCATGTATGCTGTGTGCAACAGAGGTTTTTGCTTTTTTAATTTTTTCCTCCAGACAACCCTCTGCATTTGCTTGCCAAAACAAGTACTTCTTTCATTTTCTAATGGGAGAGAGAACAGCACAAGTAATTAGAGGGAATGAGCAGAGAAGAAGAGAAAAGGCAGTGAGCAGGCAGTGGGGCTGGCTGAAACCTCCAAGGAACAGAAGGTGAGGCATGGTGACAGATGTCTTTGTTGTGTTATTTGTTAAACACCGTGCGCTCGCCTCTCCCGACATTTTGCAGCCTGCCTGTACATTCCCCAGACATGTTGGCAACAGAGAGCATGCCTGATTTTTTTTTTGCATAGGAAGGAAGATGCTTAGAGGAAAGGATTTGTAAGATAGCCCTGAAAACCTAGCTGTCCAAAACTTTTTCAACCACTAACCTGCAATGTGCCTGAACTCCATTACCACTTCAAGGATTCATCTCATTGTCTCCAGCAATCTCCTTTTAATATAAATATAACTTTAGGAAGACAACATAGCAAGCCATTATATGGCATGGGGTAATTAGCATAGTAGAACAAAAGAACATTAGGACTCAGAATCTGAAAACTTAGATTTTCATTCCACCTCTTTCACTTTATGTGTGGCTATTAAATCTGGGTCTCTCCCATATGTATCAAAGTCAATATAGCAGTCTTATCTAGTCATGGTCTCAGAGATGAAGCCTAGGATATCTGTGAAGCACAGATGCACTTATGAAAGAATGGCTTCCAGGAAGACGGAAGAATTGAGTCTAGCTACAGTATCCTGGACAATACAAGTGCTGTTTCAGCAAATAGAAGCTCTTGCATCCTTCCCATGTGTCAATGCATCACAGGGACAGACAAAAGCATGACAGAAATAAGGTGCTCTACTAGAGCTCATAATACAGTCAAATACTTTTTAGGAGCCAAGACTTACTTCAGACTCAATCACTCTTAACAGACAACTGGGTTTGCCAATGAACTCAAAAACAGTAAGCTCGTCCAATGGTAATTGGAAGCAAGTACTATTTTTCTGACGTGTCTATTCTACCTAATATTTAACTAGGATGCCCACACTTTTGTCACTATGCAAATTCTGGTTCTCATGTCAGACTCTTTGTGGTGCAGTTGGGGTACTCTTGGCAAAGATACAGGAATGGTTTGCCATTACTTTCTCCAGCTCATTTTACAGATAAAGAAACAGAGACAAATGGGATTAAATGACTTGTCCAGGGTCATGCAGCTAATAAGCATCTGAAGTCAGATTCCAACTCAGGAAGATGAGTCTTCCTGACATAAGACCCAGCACTCCATCCACTGTGCCACTTAGCTGTCCTAATAAAGCAATATATGAAGCTAAATATCCCTTAGCCATAGTGAAAAGGCTAATCACTATCAATTTTACCATGAGCCTTAGTCATAATGCTGACATTGAACCTGGTCAAGTAACAAATTCTTAGGCAGTTGATAAATATTTATTAAGCTCCTAGTGTGCTAAGTCCTGTGGAATAGAAAAGCAAGTAAAAGACAGTTCATACACTCAAGGAATATGCAATCCGAGGCAAGCAAACACATATGTACAAATAAGCTATATAAAGATATAATAAGGCTGTTCCCTACATGTACCATGGAGTTGTTGTGTGTCTCAAAGAGAGACAGAATAAATATGTTTAGCCCCTTCTTATCTCAGATTTCTCCAAAGGAATCTTCATTCTTGCCAAGGGAAGGATCGGAAGAAGTCAAAAGCTGATTATACTCTCCTAAGAAAGTTGGGGTACTGGGTTAGAATTAGATAGACAAATAGATAGTTCTATTTTTATAGGTAGATGCATAGATAGATAGGTAAGTAGGTAGGTAGATAGACAGATGGACAGACAGACATAGATAGATAGATAGATAGATAGATAGATAGATAGATAGATAGATAGAAAGAAAGAAAGAAAGAAAGATAGATAGATAGATAATCTGCTACCTCAAATAATATTAGTCTAGGAGTTATAATTTTCAGGTTCAGGTTAAACTTCCCATCAATGTTCTTTAGTGGGAAAAGGATATCCAAAACTTGATTTGTTTACCACCAAATTCCAGTTCTACAATAAACACAGAGAGCAAGTATAAAAGAAACCTCAATTTATGTAAGTCAATAATACAATGTAAATCAGAGGAAGTATACATTTGTGAGTATATTTAAAGCAAAATAGTATGAATTAGATCTCCCATCAGGAGCAAGTTGACTTAGCTCAGCTGAGAGAGACAGGCAAAGAGAGACAGAGAGACAGAGACAGAGAAAGAGAGAGACAGAGAAACAGAGAGAGACAGAGAGACAGAGAAACAGAGAGAGACAGAGAAACAGATAGAAACAGAGACAGAAACACAGAGACACAGAGAGACAGAGAGACAGAGAGACGGAGAGACAGAGAGAAAGAGACAGAGAGAGACAGAGACAGAGAGACAGAGAGAGAGAAACAGACAGAAACAGAGACAGAAATACAGAGACACAGAGAGACAGAGAGAGAGACAGAGACAGAGAGACAGCGAGACAGAGACAGAGAGAGACAGAGAGACAGAGAAAGAGAGAGACAGAGAGAGAGACAGAGAGAGAGAGAGAAAGAGAGGTCCAGATCTTACTCAAGGAGATATTCCCCAAAGTCTCTATTATAACAAGCTGGGGACAGAAACATGATGGAGATTCCTGACTTCTCTCATGTTGATTTACTCCTAGAGTCTTAGTCTCCCTATAGCAACCTAAAGTAGAGGGAGGAGACATCATCTGTTTTCTCTTGAAGCTGAAAAGCAGAAGCTTCCCAATGGACTGCAAAGCCCAAAGAAGCTAGAGGGATTGAGGATATTTTCAAGTCTACCTAGACCAGAGTTCTTCTCTTTCCCTCGCTCACCAAATCTTCTCTACACATCACACATGCATTAGGCACTGGTCTCCACCAATGATAAGAGAGTCTTATGTCAAGGGACTTTGGGACACAGGTTATATTCCTCCTCTGGAATGAAACTCTGCATTTCCTTGTAAAGATCAGGTAGGGCAAGTTCAAAACACGTAGCCATACTGTATAGCATAAACACAAGCATCAGCACTTTAAAACAAGGGTGATTTTTCTAGCTCTCCAAGTAACTAGCCTTGAGTACCATTGAAACTGCAATAAAACAAATTCACATTAGTTGTGTCAGCAGTAGACATGGTACTATACATAGCATCACCTAGGATGATATTATAGGAACAAAGTGATTAATTACATACACAATGTATGCAGTCCAAAATTGTCTAATAATAGAAATAATAAATGTATGTATATATATATGCATATATGGACACGCACAAGCATAGCACACACATATATACAAACACACATACACACACGCACACACATACATATGTACATATGTATACACACACATTAGCTTCCTCAAAAGGCTGAGTGGAAAACTCCAAGATTTTATGAGCATGTTACCCTTTGTTATTCATTTCCTTAAAAAATCACCAAATTGGAAAAGTGAATGTGGATAACAATGAGTAAGCAGTCAAGTTTGGGTGGAATATTCAATATATAGGGGCATAAATATTTGAATGTCTCTCTGTTCCTGGGATGTTATAAATTCAATCCCTTCTCCCATTAGCACATATTCCATACTCAGGGTTCTAGCTCCCAAATAAAATATCACTTAATAAGTCCTCAGCAATTTGAGCATTGTCCCTACTCCCCTCTTCTATCATATTTGCAGGAAGAGCTCTACACAGGGGCATCAAGGAGGGTCACTCTACCTCTGTTTCCATAGCTACCTTCATATGAAAGCCATCTCATTCCAGAGCCTGTAGCTCTGATATAATGGTCCCCAATCTAATACACTGTGCCCCTCAGGACATTGTGACTTTTACTGAAATTCCACTCGACCTGGTTTAATGGCAGAGCTTTCAACAGGTATCTTTGGTGCAAATTCTGTTTATTTCCAACTGTGCAGTGCCAGGACAGTGATTGCTTTAGGGCTGATGATAGGGCAAAAGGGTTCTTGCCAGAGCAAAACAAAAGCAACAACAGCACAATATTTCATATGGACCAATTCTTCTTGACCCCAAGGTAGATAGACATATCACAGACATTTCCCCCCACCCTCAACCTCAAGATAATCTGTCTCCAAAATGAACTTTCCCTATTTCAAAGTTCAGTCTTTCCTTGTTGCTTAGTGAGAGTTTAAAAGATCAGTGGTTTATTGAATATGACATGTGAAAAATAAGAACTGGAAATAGCTGGATTTACTAAGATGCTAGAAACAAAGCATAATTTTAATTAATTTAATCCAGTTCAGCAAACATTTATTAACTGACTGCTCCATCTAAGGATCTATGCTTGGTGTGGAATATATTCAGAGGAAAAATTACCCAATCCATATCCACAAAGATATAAAATCAAGGAGGAGTACAACATACCCACACAAAAGTAAGACATTATACAGATACAGGCAAATAAATCTTGGCATATATTTTTCCTAGAAAAAAGAAAACCATAAGAATAAGAGAAAGTTTCAAAATAATAATATCTGAGTTGAGTTAAGAAAAGTTTTAGGAACCAACTTTGATAGATTGAGTTCTTCTCAGAAATACAATGATCTAAGATAAACACAAAAGAGTCATGAAGGAAAATGTTATTTACATCCAGAGAAAGAACTGTGGAGTCTGAATGCAGATTGAAGCATACTCTTTTCTCTTTCTTTGTTTTTCTTTCTCATGTTTTTCTCTTTGTTTTGATTCTTCTTTTATAATATGACTAATGTGGAAATATATTTAATATTTGTATTATTGTATTGCCTACATGATATTGCATTGTATCTTGGGAAGGGCATGGGAAAGGAGGGGAAAAATTCTGGAACTCAGAAACTTTATAAAAGTGAATGGTGAAAACTAAAAATAAAAGAATTAAAATTAAATTAGAAAGCTTCCTGGAAACAGAACCAACACAGCAGATTACAAGCAGCAATCCAACTGAATTCTCCCAATATTCTCCTCCAAATAACTTTAAAGTAATACCTCAAATCAACTTTACTAATAATAGAATCAACAAAGAGTGAGATTTTATTCTAGCATAATGCATCTTGAAAGGTCTTCAGGAGAGGTCTGTGACACTGTGGTTGGTGGTTATGGGTCAGGAGCACACCAACAGTGGGCCGTAGAGGCCTTGAAACCAGCAGTTACAGCTTCAGGAGCTCTCAGAACAAAGAAAGTAAGAAGGTCAAACAACTTATAAGAAACTGAAGTTCCAGCTCAGAGAGGAGTACTTGTGATCAGTTACAAAAGAACAGGGGCCATGGTCACAGTTCCAGAGCCAAGAAAAGTTAGACTGCTTGTGGTAGCAGGGATCAATGATTCTTCTCAGGTAAAGAATGAACTCAGACCAAGAGATGAGAAAACACACCTCTCTCCAGATCACACCACCTTGGGAACAGTGAAAATTGTAAACCTTAGAACTAATTCTGAAAACAGCAGCACAAAAAAGTTTGAACTTGGGACAATGCCTCCTCAGTCTTAGGTGAGCAGAGCCCAACTTTAACATAAACTTCAAAGTAAAAAAAAAATTAAGCTGGAAAATAAGCAAACAACAACAATGATAACAAAATAACATGACCATAAAAAGCTAGTTAAGTAGCAGGGAAGACCAAAACATAAACTCAGAAGAAAGACAACCATATAAAAATGACTACAATCAAAACCTCAAAGAAAAATATTAAATGAACCCAAGCTGAACAAAAAATCCTGAAAGAGTTAAAGAAAGAGATGAGTGATAGAGAATAAAATGGAGAAAGAAATGAGTGATCAAAAAATTATAAAAAAGAGAATACACAACTTGGTAAAAAAGCCACAAAAAAAAACCTGAAGAAAATATCTTAAAAAACGAAAATTGTTCTAATGGTAAAAGAGGCACAAATATTCACTGAAGAAAAGAACCTCTTAGAAAACAAGATAGGCCGAATGGTATTTAAGTACAAAAATTTACTAAAGAAACTCCTTCAAAACCAGAATTGGCAAAGTGGAAAAAAAGGTATAAAAATCTCACTGAAGAAAATAGTTCCTTAAAAATTGGAATTGAACAAGTGTAAGTTAATGATTCCATGAGACATCAAGAAACAATAAGGCAAAGTCAAAAGAATTAAAATATAGAAGAAAATATGAAATATCCCATTGGAAAAACAAGTGACCTGGAAAATAGGTAGGGAAGAGATAATTGCAGTTGTGATCTAAAAAACTGAAAGTTGTGATCTAAAAGAATTCCAAGATATCATATTTTGAGAAATTAGTGGTAGTAGTCAGAAACAAAACAGGAGGGAGAAAAATAGGGATGGAGGGAGGGAGAGAGAGAGAGACAGAATGAGAGAGACAGAGACAGAGAGATAGACAGAGAGAGAATAAAGTAGGATAGAGGGAAATACACAGTATTCTGGACTGTAATGATAATGAGATGAGTCCAACCCTTAAAATAGATTAGAAACCCAAATCCAATAATATGTTGTTTACAAAAGACATTATTTGAAACAGAAGGACACAAATAGAGTTGGTAAAGGACTAGAACATAATCTATTATGCTTTAGCTGAACTAAAAAAAAAGTCAGGGGTCACAATCATGATCTTAGACAAAATAAAATAAAACAAAACAAAGAATCACATTATATGAGATTATCAGAGGACAGCTAGTTGGTGCAGTGGATAGAGAACCAGGCCCTGGAGTCGAGGACTTGAGTTTAAATCTGGCCTCAGACACTTGACACACTTACCTGCTGTGCAATTTTGTTTAAGTCACTGATCCCCATTGACTTGCCTCCATCCCTCCAAAAAAAAAAAAAAAAAAAGAGAGAGAGAGAGCTTTTGCTAGTTGGCGGGGAGTTAGACGGCAGCACCATGAGGGCCTCGGGCCCTCTGAGAGAGTATAAGGTATTTGGGCGCTGCCTGCCCACTCCCAAGAGCCCAGTGCCTCCTCTACTGCATGCGGATCTTTGCCCCTAATCGTGTCGTAGCAAAGTCCCGATTCTGGTACTTCATTTTCCAGCTGAAAAAGATGAAGGAGTCTTCTGGAGAAATTGTATACTGTGGACAGGTCTTTGAAAAGTCCCCTTTCAGAGTGAAAAAACTTTGGCATCTAGCTGCCATTCCAGGATGGGACCCACAACATGTACAGGGAGTACAGGGACCTGATCACTGCTGGTTCTGTCACTCAATGCTACCGAGATATGGGAGCCCGTCACGGTGCCCGGGCCCACTCCATTCAGATCATGAAAGTGGAAGAAGTTCCTGCCAGCAAATGCCCTCCGCCCGCAGTCAAGCAGTTTCACGACTCCAAAATCAAGTTCCCTCTGCCCCACAGAGTTCTGCATCGCCAGCACAAGTCACGCTTTACTACCAAGAGGCCCAACGGCTTCTTCTAAGTTTAGAGACAAGGAGACACCTGTTCTATTTGATCTGTTTAAATAAATTTCTCAATTGGAAAAAAAAGAGCGATTATCAAAGAGACTACATTTTGCTAAAAAGATAACATAAATAATTCTGTAATATTAAAAAAATTAGCACAAGTTTCTAATACGTGTCTTGCAATACAACCTCTAAGACAAAGCAGAATATAAAAGATCTTTCAGGTGCTCTCTTTCTCTTGAGTTA
>JAQQSW010001339.1:0-19325 GCA_028646575.1 Pseudocheirus occidentalis
GAAGGAGGGAAAGGCAAAAGGGGAAAAAGCATTTATTAAATGTGCTAAACATTTTGCAAATGTTGTCTTCACAATAGCTCTGCAAAGTGGGTGCTTTTATGAGACCTGTTTTATAGCTGAGGAAATGGAGACAGTGATTAAGTGACCTTAACCAGGAATACACAGCTACTAAGTGTCTGAGGCTGGATTTGAAGTGAGGTCTTCCTGTCTCCAGGTCCAGCATTCTATCAACTCTACCACAAACTGTCTCTAGTTCTTCTGATGAAGTAGATTAGGCCAGATTAGGGCTGGAACCAGAGGGAGGGCACTGTCAGAGAAGGGTGCATACGTGAGAGATGATGTTAGGAGAGTAAATCGATAGTCCTTGGCAACAGACTGGATGGGAGGTGAGGGGTGAGAGAGTAAAGAGTCCAGGATGTCACCTAGGTTGCAAACTTAAGGGACTGGGAAGAAGGTGGTGCCTTCAAGGGAAGGTAGGAAGATGGGAGGATTTGGGTGGAAAGAGAATGAATTTAGTTTTTGATAGGTTGAGTTTAAGATATCTATAGGACGTCCAGTTTGAAATACCCATTTGGCAGTTAGAGATGTGAGACTAGAGAGAGGTCAGCAGAAAAGTTAAAGCTGAATAAACTGATATGAAGAGCATCACTATAGAGGTGGAGCTCTGAAAAAAGGTGAAATAAAAACAAAAGAGGTCATCATTTTATAAAAATTGTAATACAATTTAGTCACCATTAAAAAAAAGTCTTTTGCAATCCGATCCTCCCCTTTATCCCTTTGTCCCCCATGAACGCATCTAGACAGTACTTTTTAAACATTTTTGGTTATTGTTGAATCTTTTCCAAATTCCCTTGGATGGTGTGATCCACCTGCAAATAAATAAGGAAACATGCAATCCCCAGGAAGAGAATTATTCAAGGATCAGTTCAGCTGTGTCAGGAATCCCTCTCCCCCTCCTTCTTAAGTAGTTACAGAATTCCAAGGAATTTCCATAGCAACATTAATGGATGTACTTTATACACATAAAGAAAAGAATCAACAAATTACTATTATATATTAAAATATTATACTTATAATATATATACATTATTATACATACTATATTATATTATAATATAATGCATATTATATATTATTCTTAGTCTCACCAGTTTCTACTGGTTGTACAAATCTCAAAACAAGAGCATTCCAGGTTCAGTAAAGCTACTAGATTTTGAACTTCATAAAAACTAAGGATCCTGTCTCCTATTTCTTTTTATTCTCTCTGTAGAAACCAGTATAGATCATGTAGTCTCCTTTTAGAAACTTTCCTTTATTAGGCTTGAAGTTAAAAGTATTCCCAGCAGCAATTCTCCACTGCCTGGGCAAACCCAAGTTGTTCAACATTTCTGTGGATATTCCACATTTCTGAGCCCAGGAAGATGTAGCTCTATTGGAAGATTTCGGTACCACTTGGTAAACTTTAAATGCCAGCACTTGTCTCACAATTTGTCATTTTTTCCTTTCATTTACCACAAGATATCCATATTTCCATATTGAAGAGGTCTAACTTGTACATATCGTGATCATTTCCTTCCCCTTTTTGACTGCTATAAAGAGTTGATGGTAAGTCGATGACTTTCAATAGTTTTGTACAAGTTGTCCCCCATACAGCCTGAAAAACCCTTTGGATAATTTGATCTATCCATCAGAGAATTTTTTTTTAATCCACAGCACCTCCACATTATTCAGCGTATAGTGGATATTCAATAGAAATCTGTCAGTGGAATTGCACTATTAGTTAACTATACTGTCTAGGATTCCACAGTCTGATCCTACTTTAATGATAGCAGCCTTTTATATAGCACTTTAATGTTTATAAGGCACTTTAAACACATTATCTTATTTTATCCTACGAAGCGCCCTGTGAGGGAGGTATTATAATCCTCAATTTCTAGGTGATGAAACTACAAATCTGAAAGTGTCAGTGATTTTTATGTAGGATCACTTCAGCTAGTAACTATCAGAAACTGGATTGAAACTCAATTCTTCATGACTTCAGATTCAGTGTTCTCTCATGATGCTTTGCTTCCTCATAATCTTAACTGTTTAGTGATTAAAAACACCTTGAGTTATTCAAGAGATATACATTTTGCAAGAAGGAATAACTGACTACAAAAGGCAAAATAAAGACTCCCGATAAGTAGGGGTAGTAGAAGAAAGCAGGCAGACTGCTCAACCCAAATGTCTACAGTAACAAGAACAAAAACAACCACAAAACATTTACTACAAATACCTACACATTCATACACATGCAAGCGTGCACACACATGAATGGAGGGAGAACAAGAAAGAAACAGATGAAAATCCAAGAAGGCTTGACAATGTATCTTAACTTGTTTCTATTCTTGTCAATACTATGGGTCCTACTACCAATGACAGTGTTGGTCCTAATCTTGTTTTACCTCTAAATTGCTCCAGCCTCCACAATCTGCATGATAAACAACTACAACCCAAACTCTGGACTCCAGTGGCTAGCACATTTCCATCCTAACAATTCCCTGGGTAGGCAACACTATTTGCCATCACTGTAGCTCTAACCTGCAGGAATTTTATAGCCCTGGAATATAGGATTCCACAGGCTAGCTTCCCACTACTACAGGCAAAGAAACTGATGTTCACCAGTGCGACTATATATCACCACAGAACTAGAATCCAATCATCAGGGCCTCCAACCAGCAACACAGTTCCTTTAGGATCAAGGAATAACAAGACTAAATCCCTTCTTCCACAGTTACAGATCTCAGCAGCTAATGGGTCAAACACCTACATCCAGAAATCAATACCTAACACTTACCAGATCAAACAGCCATCTTTATAGATTCAGCCACCATTCGTTTATGGACCTTTTCAATTACAAACTTCAACATGTACAAAGTTAATAAAGCTTGGGCTTATAAAGATTGGGGTATGACCAAGTCAACTACCTCCATTTTTGGCTCTAGCTTCTTGCTTCAATTCCAAATGCCAAATTTACCTTGGAGACAGGTGACCGTAATACCCATCACCAATGAGGTTACAAGTCTGAGCCTGTCACCTATAGGTCTTGCTTTCAGAGCCAAAGCCTCTGCAGGCACAAATCTGGCTTATACCCTAAGTGCAACTTTGCCAGGCCTGACCCTTTTAGTGCTGCCACCCTTAAAACAGAGAAAATAAATAAAAAAACTCATGTTATAGTAAAGACATTACATAACAGAGGAGAGACATAAATTCTCTAAATAAAGAAGTTAAGACATCATTGGATGGAATAGAAGAAATATCAAAGTACAGAACAAAATGGGTAATAAGAACATGAAAGAGATATTCTACTTAAGAACATATAGAAAAAAGATAAAGAAACAATTTTCCCCCTCTTTTCAACTTGGTGCCTTCCCCCCTTTTTTCTATTGTACATTTCTGTACTTTCAAGGGCAAAGGATTCTTTTTTCTCTCTCTCTTGTTCTTTCTTCTTTTCATGAGGTCTTAAAGAGTTTTAACATATACAAGCTATTTTTCAATCATTACAGTTCAATTATGGTATTAACATGCCTATTGGTCATTGGATATGGATCTTATATTTAGAGTAACAAATGTCAAATAATTATTATAAACAGTCAAAAAAAGATATAATTTTTAGTACATGCTGCTCTTTTTTTTCCTACAACTCCATCACCAGAAGAAGGAGGGAATAAAAAAGCAGTAGTGGTCATTTTGAATTTCATTTCATAGGTTACAATGGCTAAAGTATTTATCAACTAATGATTTGACTAGTAACTTCTATTTCCTTGTACAGCAAATATAGTGCGCCACCATGACCATATTTTAAGCCTATTTTTGTCAGCATCTACCAATATATGTACTCTGACACAGTTTTCAATAACCTAGTGATATACCCATGCCATGATGAAGGGTTGCAGATCTTTTGTGGAAGACTAGTCCAACTATGAAAGGTATGTTTCTATGGCATAGCTACATTCACTTAACTCTTTTTGCCTCAGTTTCCTCATCTGTAAAATGAAAGCTGCTCCAGCATCTCTGCCAATAAAACCCTAAGTGAGGTCACAAAGAGTAGGACACAACTGAAATGACTGAACAACAAAAGAGGTTGTTGAAAACATCATGCAATTTCCCAAGTAAAAATCTATATTTTTTCCTATTCATTTCTAGGTCCAGTTTATTATCCATTTTTTTGTACTAGGCCTAACTAGATTCTGACAGATTTACTTAATGCCCACCCAACAATATGTTGTAGTTCAGACAATAGCAACTCTTCAACTTTTTGGGGTATTCTTCCCTTGCTTTTGTGGTTTGTTGGGGTCATTTCTCCTAATCATAAATATTTTTACAGAAGCTCCAGAGAATTTTGAGGTGTAAGACAACAAGCAAAATATTATCCTCAAACAAGAACATCTGGTTCAAACTCTTCTCAAAGGATACTTTGCAACATCTGTAAACATCTGCCTGTATACTTTGATCACTGAACAAAGCTATCTGCTCTTGCATCCAGCAAAAAATACTGAATGTTCTAGATAGATGCATGGGAGACACCTTGAGATGACAATCCCTCAGGCTCAAATCTTGTTTAATAAAGTCAAATACTTTTAAAATAATCAACAAAACATAAATACAATGGATTTTTATGTTCTTCACATCTTTCAGACCATATTGTAAATTGGTCAATTTCTGCAACAGAAAATCATCTGTGAATCTATATCTGTTCCATTCTCATAGTTTCATCCAGGATATGCTTGATACCTGTGTATATCAAGCTCATTTATGAAAACACAGAAGTAGGTGTAAGTATTGGTAGTTATTAATGGCCTCTCAAGAAACTTTTTTTTGGTTTTAATACAATTTTTTAATACAATATTTTCCAATAATTTTCGCTTTTTTCAGGTATTTTGAAATTTATGCCCTCAATGACTTCAAAATTGCATTGTATATCATTGATTATTAAATATATACCTAATTTTCTCTCTTTTCCCCTGCGGACTTCATTTTCCCAAGTGCAGTTTTTCTATCCTGGGGCATTAAGGTCCAAATGTAGGGGTTTCACTGTCACTGATAATGAGAATATGTTATTATAGAAATGCTGATAAACCTGAACACAGCTTCCAAGGTATAAAGACCTAGGTTCAACATTTGAATTTGCAACTTCTTTTGATTCATGGACAAGTCACCTAACCTCATTTACTCAAGTGTGAAACATGAAAACTGACTAAAATGTTCATTTCTAAGGGTCCCTGCTTTGCCAATTTGACTCTGGTAGCATGTGTTTATACAACGTGCTTATACAACAGTAGACATATTGTAAATGTTCACCTGACTGAACCAAGAATTTCTCTAAGGCTTGTGTTACATTTTTAGGAGTCACACATGTTTAGCCCCATGTTTAACTAAAGATTCAAATAATTAAAAGCTAGATTTCTCAAATATCCAAGTTAAGCAAGATCCTACTCTTGTAACTATGATACCTGCCTCCAAAGAGAGTAGAATCACTGTCCCAGTAAGTGAAAATAATTGAATAAAGCTCACTGTAACTGTCAGAGTTACAAGACACACTCTTCCTTTCTGTTAAGAATTGATCAATTAATTGTTTTTGGGAAAATAGGTTCATTTGGTGTTTGCTGAGAAGTGTCAATTGTGTCAAACACATTTTAAAAATAAAAACAAGTGTGTTGTAAAACAAAGAATTATAAATTCCATTTTCCTAGGATTGTCTTAAAACCTGTCAAAATATTGCATCTGTATTTTTGTTAGATAGTCAAAGACTCTCCTAGAGAATTTATACACAATTTCAGGGTGCAAGCAACCTAGAAAGTAAGACCAGTTTTACAAGTAGATACTTAATTTGTTATATAAGATCCCCAAATTTGAAAAGAAGATTATGTAAAAGGAAAGGCTGCATTCTATGGCTAACAAAAGCCTCTTAATTCCCAGAAGCACCTATTTATTGTTTTCTTGAATGACAGCTGATCTTAGAGGTTTAAAAACAAGGTCAGTTGTAATTAGTAGAAATCTTTAGAACATCTGGGTTCTAGTGTGACTTTTCTCATTATCACATAAATAATCCCCCATAACCTCATTCATATAGGTAGCAAAGCAAATTAGTAGGTAATTTATTCAGAGCTATTCTGTCTTATTCAATGGAATAAGAACACAAAACCTTTTTAATATTAAAAAATGAAATCATTGTTTAAAGCTAAGATGTGGAGATGACTAGACAAAATATGAACTTAAGTCAAATGTCATCTTTCGGATGATAAAAAGAAAAAATATTATGAAAATTAGTCATGGTCAAGATTTTTTAAATGTATTATTTTTCTCTTGGAAAAAATATATTGCTTTGTCTGAAAAATGAAAACCACTTACCAACATATACTGCTTGCTTTTCATTTGCTTTAATGCCAAATTAATCTTTTAAGAGAAAATTGTTTGTGTCATTTATTCGGTGACTGTTGAACTACATTAAAAGGCTTTGCCAGCACAATTTTTTAATAACTATTTTGAGGTCTAAAGTCTAAATGCATTTTTGACAGAAAAACATTTTAGCTTGCCATACTAACTGCCTAATTTGATGTGAGGTGTTTCAATAAACTTATGATTTACAAAAACATATACTGTATTGTATTTAATTCCTTAATTTTCTTCTCAAAGCTAAAGTGGCTTGAACTTTTAAAGCAACAATACAGATTTGTGCACCATTATTTTCATCTGTATAAATATCTATGGCTCTATCCATATATGTCTAAGTATTCTACAATAGCCATCAAGAGACAAATATTTGACAGTTGAATAATTCAAGAGCAATTAGAACCTTGAGTGGGATTTTTTCCCTCGTAGGAAAGGTGATTAGCTATGGAATAACAGAAAGGAAAGGAACTATTCTGCATCAATGTGCTTTATTCATATTGTTATCATAATTATAAGGAATAGCAACTTCCTATTTTCATAGAGCAATGGACTATTACCCCTAAAAAGTGTCATAGTGGGTGGAACAAAAAAACTTGGAGTCAGGAAGAACAGTTCAGATTCATGGACAAATCACTTAACCATTCAGATCCTCTGTTTCCTCAACTCTAAAATGTACCTATCTCAGCAGAATATTATGAGATAAAGTAATGCATAAATAATCATTTATTTATTTATTATTAAAGATAATCAGGCTTAAACTATTAATTTTATAGATACAAAATAAAGGCCTAGAACAGTAAAGCAGCTCATTGAAACTTGCAAATGTAAGTTACATAGAGCAGAAGAGGCAACAAAATTCAAGTATTTTGAAAGTCCAGTATTCCTTTGAAACAAATTTTAACAAGGTACCTTCTATGTGTCAGGCACTTTTAACCACACAATCACTAACACATGGCAAACATAATGAACCTGCATATATGTTCAAATATATATTTAAGATAGTTAAATGTATATTTTATCATCATTCAAGAAGTAGCTAATAGCAGGTGTGTAACTAAATACCTTCCACCCCTCTTCTTGCTAAACAACAAACATCCAATTTGGATAATAAAACAATATGAACATGGAACCCAACCAAAGTATTCTGATCCAAAATTTCATTTGAAAAAATATTTGGAATTCAGAATGCATTTTACATAGAAATTACATATCTATTTCCATATCTATGTATCTATTTATCTATATACCATTTATCTCTAGTTAGCCTATAAAGTCTTTGAGTATGAGAACTCAGATCTCTAGAGACTAAAGATTGAATTTTCTCTTCTCTCAGCTACTGCTTCTGATCAAAGTTTCTCTATTTCTATATCCTGCCAGAAAACATAGCACCCTCTCTTCTTGTGCCTTCTAAGTTTTTCTAGAGGTTTTTCTTCTGTTTTACTGCTAGTATATAACAAAACAAGGAATAAGAAGTGTTCCTATTTTCTATTTCACTCCTTTTTTCTTCACTTAGACTTTGCAGGGAAAGACAAAATCCTACTTAGATGCTAAATAGTAAGGGTTTAACTATAAAGTGCTAGTAAGACAGCTACTTTTCAGAAGAAAAAACGCAGGACATAGTAGTTCAATATCATAGTAGCTGAGGAAAAGAGCATAGTCTGGAATGAAGAGCATGATGAGGTTTTAGGCATGAAGAGGGAGGAGATGGTGGTAAAGGTATAAGACTAGAATTGAGTATGTTACAGACAATGGTGCTGGGACTAGGGGAGGCAGTAGTAGTTCTGTATAGATTAGGACAGAGCAGCCTTTGGAGGATGGAGGGTATCTTCCCATATTCTCCTCTCTTCCCAGTCAGCACCACTCTACCATAGCCACTGCCTTAGCAAAATTCTGGGAAGAAGTGAAAAACAGAATGGTGATGGGCTAGGAGTCTTCCTAATAGCTACTCTACTGAGATGTAACTTCATCTTCAGGACCTAGGCTTCCTAAGAAACTTGAGAAGATTTAAAATAAGAATATTGAATTCAGATTCTGGGGTTTATGGTCTTACTCTGAGCCTCAATTCCCTCATGTGTAAAATGAAGGTATTGAAAAAGATGATGTCTCAAGTCTCTCCTAGCTCTAAATCTAAGATTCTCTGATCCATGATCATATAACTGGCTGGGGGTAGTGGTCTTACAAAGAAACTGGCTAAGTGGAAAAGGGATATATGAAGAAGTAAAAGGGAGAGAGAGAGAGAACAATCCCAAACAGTGAAGGTAAGGTGAGGAATATCCTTGTGACCACTAACCATTCCCTGTGGTCATTTTTACAAGCATGATGTACATCAGTCAAGGCAACACAGAGTTTCCTTTCATCCAGTATATATCAGTATAGTTAGCCTAAATAACTTATTAACACTGATATACTTGTCAAAAGCTGAATATCAAGCGGTCAATTGCACGTCTCTACCTTGAGCCCAAATCTGAGCCTGAAAAGAAAAGGAATGAATCTAATTCAGTCCAATCTAACAAGGGTTAATTAAATATTTACCACAAGTAAGGCAATGTGCTAGGCTCTGATATGTGCTAGGCACTGCACCACCTAGCTCCTCAATGCTTCCTAATGGTCAGCTGTGTCCTGTCAAGGTAGAACAAAGTAACTCCACTGCAGAGAATCATTTAAAGTTGCATTATAGCACAGAGAAGGTAGTTAGGTGGGTCAATAGATAGAGAGCCAGACCCAGAGTCAGAAAAACCTGAGTTCTAGTGTGGTCTCGACACTTACTAGCTGTGTTACCCTGGGTAAGTCACTTAATCCTGTTTTTCTCAGTTTCCTCATCTGTAAAATAAGCTGGAGAAGGAAATGTCAAACCACTCCTGTATCTCTGGCAAGAAAACTCCCCATAAGGTCACAGTCAGACATGACAGAAAATGACTGAACAACAACATGGCATAGAGCACTTACAATGGATTCAAACATTATTTGATGACCAAAGCAGAATGAAATATTAAAGAACAGAAAAGCTGGTATATGTATGTTATGGCTCATGTCTAAAATGTGGCTTTCTTTAAAATGATAATGGCTCAAATACAAATCATTCCCCAGTTGATAAATGGGTGGAGTTTTCAGTTTTCAAATGACAAAATCAAAGCATCTATCATCATCTGAAAAAAATGCCCTAAATAACTATTGATTAAATAACTGTAAAATGAAACAACTCTAAGGCATAAAACCTATCAGATTAGCTAGTATGAGAGAAAAGGAAAGTGACAAATATTGGAAGGGATGTGAAAACACTGGGACACTAATGCACTGTTGGGGGAGCTTTGAATTGATCCAACCATTCTGGGGAGCAACTATGCCCAAATGTCTACAAAACTATGACCCAGGAATATAACTAAGTTTGTATCCAAATAGGAGTTTTTAAAAAGCGGGGAAAGGACCTACATGTACAAAAATATTTATGGCAGCTCATTTTGTGGTGGCAAAGAACTGGAAACTGAGAAAATATCCATCCACTGAGAAATGCTAACAAGATGTGGTATATGATGATGAGGGAGTACTATTGTTCTATAAGAAATGATGAGCAGGATGTTTTCTGAAAAAATCTGGGAAGACTCATATGAACTGATGAACTGATGCAAAGTGAAATGAGCAGAACCAGGAGAACATTGTACACAGCAGCAGCAATACTGTACAATTATCATCTGTAAATGACTGTTTAGCTATTGTTATCAATACAATGATGTAAGACAACTCTGAAGGACTTATGATGAAAAATGTCATCCACCTCTAGAGAAAGAACTGATGAAGTTCAAATGCAGATGAAAGCATACTTTTGTTTTACTTTATTTTTCTTCAAGTATTTTTTTGGTCTATGTTCTCTTTTTCAAAATGTCTAATATGGAAATATGTTTTGCATGGCTGCACAGATATAGTTTATATCAAATTGTTTACCTTCTCAAGGAGGGGGAAATTTTGGAACTCAAAATTTAAAAGAAAAACGTTAAAAGATTTTACCTGTAGCTGAGAAAAAATAAGAGAAAAATAAAACAGAAGTGATAATGACTCATCTACTTAGACAAAGTCAATCTGTTAATTCCAGAACAAAATGTTCAGAACTATCAGTTTGGTTTCAACTTCTAAGTGGAATATTATATGTAATATCAACTACTGACAAAAGCAGCCATTCATTATACAATCAACTGTAAATGATCAGCTGTTGATGTGGGGGTCAGGATAGATGTCACAAACACAGATATGGTTTCTGAAGTCAACATGATGGAAACGACCTTAGCGGGAATAGAAACGACCTCAAAATGAGTTGGGTGAACCACACTAGTAAAAATAGTCAGATACCTGCAGACAAAAAGGCAGCCAATACTCTGTGTCTCCACCTATGTGCTTCTAGTAATTCAAGGAGAAATTGGTGACATTTTTAAATGGCAGTTGATGCCGAGAAGACAAATGATGCCTAGGCCCAGAGAGCAAAGCAGAATGTTGCCCCAAACCAGTAACAGCATTTCTTAATAAAAGCAATTTCTCATCTCTAAAATGAACAAACAAAGCTAACAACTACTCCCTCTTCAAAAGATGGTAGTTTTTCTTCCCATCATGAAAGAGGAAAGGTTAGGGCTGAATTTGTGGTAGTTTCTGTTTCAATTCAATTAAACAAATATTTATTAAATGCCTTCTACATACAAGGCACCCTGGTAGTCACTTAGAATACAAATATAAAGAATGATACTGTCATTGCTCTAGAGTGGTTTATAGTTTGGGTGAGGAAGAACAGAGATATTTCTACAAGCAACCAAAGACAAATAGTATAATGGAAACATAACTTGATTTGAAATTGGCTTTGAACCTAGTTCTGCTACTTGCTATGATGCCTTGGACAAGTCACTTCCCTACTCTGGGCTTCAGTTTCCTCATATATAAAATTCAAGGCTTAGATCAGATGATTCATATGTTCCCTTTAAAGGATCATAGATTTAGAGCTGAAAGGGACTTGAAATGAGATCTTCATGACTCCAACTCTATTGCTCTGTCCATCTATCTGCCTTCTAGCTTTAATACTATAATCCTAAATTAGAATATGATTAAGTGCATTGGAAAGGTCAAACAGAGGTTTGTGGCATTCACAAGGGGAAGAATCATTTATATTTGGGGTGAGTATGAGAGAACGATGAAAGGGTTTTTCATGAAGGAGGGGCATGTTGAAGGCAGAGAACTTGAGCAGGCCTTGACTTATATGTTCTCTCCAGGTATAGAAGATGCTATTAGTGTATATATTTGACAGGAAAGGGCAGGATGAGATCAGGGAATTGTGAGTACTCCCTCATGAAAATTGTAAAGTGCATAAAACAGAATATATTGAAATAAGACTGAAGAGGTAGTTTGGAGCCAGATTACAGAGGGTCTTGAATGGCAAGCTAAGGAGATTACATTTTATTCTATATGCAGTAAGAAACTAACAAAGACTTTTGATCACAATGTCATCAGATGAAATCATTGGGAATATTGTTTTGACAGTAGGATGAATTGGGAGATGGGAGACATCTCTCAGAGCAAAGAAGTCTATAATGATTCAAATCAATTCAACAAACATTTTCCCAGGTAAGAAAGAATAAGGACATTCAGGAAAGTAGTGACAGTAGGAATAAAGATGAAGAGACAGATAGATGCAAGATATACTGCTGAGGTGTAATTGAGAAGACTTGACAACTGATTCCTTGAAGGGGAGAAATCATTAAAGGAGAAAGAAGAATCAGTGATTACTATTAAATTTTGAGCCTACTTAACTAGAAAGATGGGTAGTTTTGCTAGGGAAGTTGCTTTTAGTTTGAGTAAAATGGGACATCTGGATGAAGATGTCCAATGTGCAACTTTAAATTCAAGACTAGAGTTCAGGAGAGTGATCAGGGTTAGGTGTGTACATTTGTAAATAATCTAAAGAGAGATGATAAATGAAGTCAGGAGAGTAGATAAGATGACCAAGGTAAAAACTGTAGAGGAAAAAGAAAAAAGACTAAAAACAATCTTTTAGTGGAGGCTCACGTGCAACAAATAGGAGGAAGATGATGAATCCAAAAAGAAGAAAGGGCATCATTAGGTAAGTTAGAGATTAAGTAGAAGACAGTGTTACAGACAATACAGAAGAGGGAATGGTTTATGTACTATTGCATAGAAACTGTTGCAGAAAGACAAATGAATATGATTATTAAGAAAAATCTATTAGATGTACCAAGTGAATCAATAATGAGCTTTGGAGAGAGCAGTAGGCAAATTATAAGGAACTAAAAGGAAGTGGTTAGTTAGAAAGCAGACGTAGTGAGTGCAGGTTACTCTTTCTACTTTTTTAGATATGAAAGAGAAGAGAAAGGGCAACAGCTTGAGAGAATGTTTACTTCTTTGTTTTAGGATAAGGGAGACCTAAGCATCTTCATAGCAAGTAGGAAAAGAATCAGTATAGATGAAGGAGTAGGGGAAGTGGAAGGGGAAAAAGAAAGGGAAAGGAAAGAAGCAACAGCTAGCATTTCTATGGCATATTAAGATTTGCAAAGCACTTTACATACAAATCATTCCATTTCATTCTTATAACAACTCTGTGAGTAGGTGCTATTGTTATTTACATTTGAGAAAATTGAGGCTAAGAATGGTTAAGTGACTTGTCAAGGGCCACACATTTTGGTCAGTGTCTAAGGCAGGATTTAAAATCAGTTATTCCAAATTCCACAGCCAATCCTCCATACACTATGCCACCTAGATGAGAGATAGTGGTAAGAACTGATAGAGTTTGGTTTCAAAGGTGATGAGATACAATAAAGAACATAAATTGAAAGTTGCCTCATCCTGTGAAGAGAGGAAGATAGAAAGTGTGAAAACAGAGGTGCCTGTGGTATGGAAGAGGAAAATCAAAATCCCAGAATTACCAAACTGGAAATAGATTCTACACCTTGCTTGAAAAGTAGTTCTCCAATCTCACACTAAGGAACCCCACTATCTTCAGAGACAGCCCATTATGCTTTTGGATACCATTGTTAGGAAGGTTTTCCTTCTGTCATCCAAAAGTTTGCCTTTTTTCAACTACCACAAATTTTCTAAACTTCATTCTGTCTAAGCAGAACACACCTATTCCTTTTTAAATGAGAATATCTCGAATAGAGACAATTCTCACATCCCACCTAAGTTTTCACTTGTCCAAGCTAAGCATCCCTGTTCCTTTGATTTCTTCGTATATGGTATGAACTTGATTCTTTCTCCACTTTAGACTCTCTCTCTCTCTATACTTTCCAGGTTATAATAGCCTTCCTAAAATATGGCTCCCACAACTGAATGGAAATCTTCAGATGTGACCTCACCAGGACCAATGACATTAGTAATATTATCTTATTTTTTGATGCTGTACTCCTCTTCATGCAGAGGAAGATGTCATTAGCTCTTTTGGCTTTTGCACCATGCAAAATGATTTTGTGGACCATCAAGACCCTCAGGTCCTTTTTAGAAAACAACCACAATAACAAATTGCTTTCTGTACATTTCCCCCCAACTTATACATATGACACTTATTTTTAACCCAAGAGTAAGATTTATGTTTTCCTCTCTTAAAGTTGATCTCATTTGATTTATTTGGCTTAGTCCTCTAGCCTGTCAAGATCTCTTTGAGGTCTGATTCTATCATCCAGCATATTAGTTATTCTTCCTAGCTTTGAATCATCTTCAAATTTAATAAGCATGTCATTTGTCCTTTCATTTAAATCACCGATTCAAATGTTAGTGAGCACAGGGGCAAGTACGGATCTCAGCAGCAGTCTACTGAAGACCTTCCTCTAAGCTGATATTTAATAATGAATGAGTACTCTTTAGGTTTAACCATTCAACCAGTCCAGAATCCATCTAAATCTACTCCCACCTCGCTTACAACCTTCTTTTGGAAATGATGAAGATATGTTAACAGAGCTGTGGCTGGCTACCACTTGTATTTATCCCTACAAGTCATATCTCCTTGAAAGCTTTGGGACTTTTTAGTAAATGAGTCTAGGAAGTTGTCACAGGAGATTATACACTACATCTCTGTCTCTGACATTTATACCTTAACAATATCACAACTATAGACTTCTTGTGTTACCACACAGCCACCTGGGAAAATCTCTATAACTCATGTACTAGATGGAGATAACAGTGCACAAGGGAAAATAAGCAAGTCCCCAGGCTGTTGCATTAAACAGACTTTGCCCAACACTTTGCTAAAATTTAGGTAACTATACACAGCATGTTCTTGATCTAGTCTAGAACCACTGGCACAAAAGGAAATAGGCCTAGCATAACCTGTTCTTCATCATACTGAATCTTTTTGCATCTAGATGCTCAATAATTATTCTTGATTTCTTCTCTCTCAAGATGTAGAGTCTGTGTCAAGTTACTACTGATATTATTTTACCCCCTTATCGCAACTTGCAAATTAAAAGTGAGAGAAATCATTAGAGAGAAAGCCAACCTTATTAGTAAAGTAGAAGCTATAGCTATCTCCTAAAAACTAAATTGAATTGAGGTTTGAAGAGAATGAAGAAAGAATAAAACAACTACTTTGGCAGTAAGTCAATTAAAGATTATTAAAAATATTAAAGTGCAGCTTTTAACGTAAAATTAAGACTTAATTGTATGAATTTGTAACTGACTAACTCATACAGGTTTTATATTAATAATCAATAAATTGAATAAAACATTTTCTAGGTAGAGCAAAAATATGTACACCAGTCATGATAAGTCACTAAAGATTAATAAGTATCATAATAATTGTTCTGTTTTATTTTTAAGTCCTCCCACTCAAACCACTTCTAGATACAAATCTAAGTAAAATAATTTAGATTCAATCTAGTCAAAATAGGGTTAATGCTTATAAGGAAGGAAAATACGGAAAATAACATTTTCCTTTGTAAAAGTTGATTGTGCTTTTTATTCTCAAAATTGACTAAAATATAGAAGAAAAAGTCCTGTCTGAAACCAAATACAAATTATTATAGGAAACTTTGCTTTTTTTCTCATTATTTTCTTTCCCATAAGATCTGAAAATTCACATGGCTGCTGTTGTCTGAGTGGTCTCATTTGAAGGCAGCAACAGATTTGAAGAAAAAAGGTAATGAGAAAGAAACATCTAACTCGATTATAAGGAGAAAGAATAAACTCCATTAGTCTATATTATTTCATTTTCATTTCCAAATTTCAGCCTAAAATATTAAACATATCTTTTTTCTTTGGATAACTTAGTATTAAAAATAAAAACAGAATGCTTATGCATTTAGATAAAAAATAAAATGTTCACACCAGTGGTAGGCATGTTCCTTTTTAATTGTTTTCTGAAATACTAAAAGCAACAACAACAACAACAACTACTACTTCTACTACTACTACTACTACTACTACTACTACTACTACTACTACTACTGCTACTACTACTACTACTACTACTACTACTACTGCTGCTGCTGCTGCTGCTACTACTACTACTACTACTACTACTACTACTACTACTACTACTACTACTACTACTACTTGGGGAAAAAAAGGGTTCGAATCATACAATCAACCTAAAGGGGAAAAACATATACTATTTCACTAGTGTACAAATCTCAGAAATAGCATTTATAATTATTGAACTGCATGTATTTTTCAACAAGATAATGGTCAAAATAGTCAATGCTAAAGCTTTAAATAGTTCCTTAGTGGCTTGTAAGAGTGTATTTATCTTCCCCAGGCAACTATCTTATTACTATCAGTGACCTGCACAATTTGGAGACTAGAATTCACTTGTTCCTTACATAATAATTGCCATTTATATAACCCTTTAAGGTCTGAAAAGCACTTTACTTAGAGTCTCTCATTTCAGCCTTATAGTACATCTGTCAGGTAGCTGCTGAAGATATTTTAAAAAAGAATTATTCCCAATTTTACAAATGAGAAGACAGAAGCTCAGCGAAACTGGCTGATTTATCAGGGGTCACACAGTTTTCTGAGCATAAGAGGCAGGATTAAAAACTAGGTCTGCTATGGTTTTTGGGTCAGGATGTATAGGTCTCCCCTATACCCTTCCTCAACAGGCTTCGGGCGTCCCTGGCTCCCGCTTACTCCGGGAGAAACAGCTGCACAGAAAACTCAGGACAGAGGACTTGCTTCTAGTTACATTCTCTAAGGCGGGTGTGGCTGAAACTCTCTCTGCCCCCGGGTGGCCAGTATTTAAGTCCTTTCTCCAGGGCCCCTTAGGGCCCCTCACCTGGCCATGCCCTCGCCACTGCAAGCCAATCGTGCATCACCCCGAAGGTGGAGAGATAATCCTGCTTATTGCAAACAGGTGCAGCCTTCGCATTCCACCCCCAGGTGATCACATGCACTCCTGTTAGCTGAGGATCGGTTCAACCCATCACCTCACCCCACGTGAGGTATCAGAGACCCAACAAGAGACCCAGCATAGGTCTTCCTAAATGAATTCACCAGTCAATCTACTGTAGCAGCTAGTTATACTAGGTCAGCTATTTAAATCTTTACAAGTTAGGTTATTAAGTAAAATATTGGAAAGTAGTTAAATTATAATGACATGTTACAATTACATGTGTTGTCATATCATGGCAACATATAAAGACATATTCCTTCTCCACGCCTTTTTAAAAATCATTTCAGTATACAAAATATAATGATGGCCATTCAACGTGCTTAAATATGTTGGCTTCCAAATAGAGATCAAAAGACAGAATTGATAGTGGTGCTTATAAAAGAACTACTGGGTTTATGTTATATGACTTGCCATCAAGTCAAAGGATTCTGTCACCAGCAGTGATATGGTGATTTTTCAAACCCAGAAATACATGGATTAAGTTGTGATCCTAAAAGAATTTCAGTGTGTAGAAAGACAGCATGAACATTAGAGAAATTATTTCTCTGAATGCCACAAAAGTTCTTATTAGTTCATTATTCCATTCCAATGTGCCATAGCTCAAATGTTTAAGATTCATTGACTAAACTATATATATATATATATATATATATAGATAGATAGATAGATAGATAGATAGATAGGTAGTATATATACTATCTCTATATATCTATATATCTATATCTATATATATAGAGAGGTATCTATATATATAGATGCATATATGTATATGTATATATGTATATGCATATATATATACATATATGCATCTAGGTCATCATCCATGAAGGGAAGCTATTGGCCTTGGGCAGACCCCAAAGTAGGGTTCTTCATGAAAGCTGAGGTTTTTACTTGTCTTTGAAGAAAATGAATTAAACTAGACATAAATTCTTTACTATTATGAGGATAAAATTAATAAATAAGTTCCATCGAATAAAACAGTGAAAAATGTAAATTACCTAGCTTTTCATGGGAAAATGATAAATATGTTAATGAATCTACAATGGAGGAAGTGAAAACATCCATAAATACGGTCTAGGGACATGAGAAGAGAATTTGTGATGAGGGGACAAGGAATAATGGAGGAGGAGGAATAAAAATTGTTTTATAAAGACTTATTTTATAGTATCTAGGATTCCCTATATAGATTTATAGATCATAAAACAGGAGGTTTTTAGTACCTAAGAGTGCTACAAACCCCAAATTGATTATAGCTTTTCCTCCTACTACAAGTGATATTCTATTCATTTTTCTTCATTCTACATCACATATATTTTAAAGTATTTTAAAAGACATTACAACATGGAGAAATAATTATCTCATGGACATAGAAAAACCTGAATACTGTCCTAGCAGGTAAAGTACAGGTATATTTTTGTTCTGTAAGATCTATTCATTGCCAAGAACCTATCAAGAATGACTTTGTCACTGTAATTAATACCCTCAAGTGGGAGAAGTAGATGCATAAAGGAGCTTTAATCACTTGCTGCAACTTTATTATGTTGACATTCTAATATACTTCCATTTGCAACATCTGCCCACTTTGATGCCCCCACATTTTGTGGGAGCAAAAGCAGAAGTAAGGGGCATTTATTTTCATAGCTAACACAAACTGTATGGTAACATCTAAGTGATTCACTTAAAAATAATCTTGAGTTAGTGCCTTCTGTGATCTTTGAAACAGAACAACTGACACTAGGAAGAACTGACATTTATACAGCTTTACAATTTGCTTAAAAAAAAAGCTTTACATACATTAACTCATTTGAATTGTTCACGAACCTTGGGAAGTAGGTATTCCATGAACTATTTATTTTGTATTTTGCAGATGACAAAACTGAGGCTCAAAGACATTAACAGACTTCTCTAAAATCAACCAACAACCTGCCTAGGGAAGGATTTGAATATAGGTATTCCTAAATCTAAGTCTAGCAACTGATCCATCATGCCATGGTTATCCCAACTATTCATTAAGAAAGATTACACGGAGCATTACTGGAAAACAAAATATTGCTCTGGCTTTCCAAAAAGGGAAGAAAATTGAACCTTAAAACTATAGGCCAGTAAGAAATCACTTAAATCCCTGAGGTGGTGGAAGGAATCTAAGATATATTATTAAAGGAATTTTTGTGGAACATTTAGAAAGGGAAACGGTGATCATAAAGAGCCAGCATGGCTTTATCAAGAACTGATCAAGGTCAACCATTCTTCTTTTCTTTTCTTTTTTTAATGAATCTTTTAATTTTTATTTTATTTTAATTTTTATTTGTTTTTATTTGTTTTCTTGTTTACATAATTCATTTTTATGAGATTTTTGAATTACAAATTTTCTCCCCTTCTTTCCCCTACCCAAACCCAAAACAGCAATCCCACTGTAAAGCCCCTCCCCTGATCTGCTCTCTAAATTTCTGGTAGGGCAGGGAGGGTCTCCCTACCCCAGCCCCTGTATATCTTAATTTCTAGTTGCAGGTATTGCAGAGCTTTA
>JAQQSW010001340.1:0-19321 GCA_028646575.1 Pseudocheirus occidentalis
TGAAGTAGCCCAGTGGAAGCCGCTGCGGCTCTCAGACATTCCTGCTGCTACAGCCACCTCCTGCTGCTTCCTTGCCCTGGGAGCAGTTTGGCCAGACCGCTCTTCTCCTCCCCAGTTAGCAAAATCCACTGACCTTTCTCTTAGCCTTTTTTTCTTCTGGCCTGATAGATGTGGTAATTGTGCCTCCAGTGCAGCCCATCTGCTCTCCTATAGCCGCAGTTCCCTGCCCGATGCCCCAGGGCCTGACCCTGCCGGGGTTTTGGTTGCGGGTCCCAGACTGCTGTGAAGAGCCCCGCCTGCTGCACTGCCTGTAGCAACAGATGTGCTTTCTGTCTTGTGGAGAGTTTTGGAGCCTGAAAATCTGTTTAGCTTCCCATTTTATGAGTTTTTTAGCATGTTTGTGTGGGAGCTGTGGTGCTTTGCTGCTTCTATGCCGCCATCTTGGCTCCGCCCCTCCCACTTACTTTTCTATAGTTCTTTTGTCTTCTGTATTTGTTTTAAAACTCTGGTCTTTTCATCAAGAATGTTATAAATCACCTCTTCTATTAATAGTTCATATTTATCTCTGCAGAATAATACTTTGTTTTGCAGATTAAGTTATTCTTCATTGTTGATTTTTATTTTTTTGTAGTTGTACTATGGTCTTATGTTATCCTGATGCTCAAACCATACTTCTGGATGCCTGTAGTAATTTTCTTCTTTGGCTAGAAGTTATAAATTTTGCCTGTGATGTGTCAGGTTATTTTCAATTTGGATTCTCCTTAAAGATGTGGACAATAGACTTTCTGTTTTCATTTTTCCCTTTAACCCTATTCCAAGTACTCACCTACATGAATTTGGTCAGTGGTGTGCTCCTGCTCAGAGCACCACAGGATTCTGCTCTTAGGAGATCCAACTAGGTTTAGCCCCTTCTAACCTGCAGTTTCAGACCATTTGTCACAGTTTTGCCTGGTTTTTATTTCCCCGATTGTAATCTCTGTCTGAGTGCCTACAATCTTAGGCATTTTCTGGTGCTGTCTGGGATGGAGGGAGGAGCAGCTGACTGGTATTTCTCTTTGGTCTTCTTCATCACTGATGCTTCTAGTGCTAACGTCTATGTGGAAGAGCTGGAGTTCCCCAAAACCTGTCACATCACTAACTTAAATGGAAAGTGAGTATCAAGGTTTGTTTAAAAGACAGTATCAAGCAGGGTGGAAATGTTTTTAGAAAGCACTTTCTCAGAGCCAATGATTACATGTAATGAGGTTTTCCCCCTACCTCCTCCTTTGCCAAAGAAGCTGGAGGGAGACAATGAGAAAGAAAGGAGAAAGGAAGAAAAGGAAGAGAAGAAGCCCTAGGACAGAGCCCTCGGTTTTCCCATGATTATGGGAATGATGACATCTGGGTATAGATGCTTTCTAAATCTATACATCTGCACCTAGCCCCTATGCATCAGAAACTCAACACGTCTACAACTGAACTTTTTATCTTTCCTGTAAAATTCACTCATCATTCTTCGTAAAGCCCCCTTTTCATCAAAAGCACCATTACATTTCTACTGAAGCAAGTGGACAAGCTTGGTGTCACTCACTTCTTCACTGTCCCCCACTGCCAATGTGCAATCAGTTGCCAAGTTTAGCTGGCTTTTCCTACAGTCTTTCTCACATCCATCCCCATCTTGTTGTCCACACATCCACAACATTAGTCCAGACCCTCATAAACTCTCTTGTAAAAGCTTCCTAACTGGTCTCCCTGTTTTTAATCTTTTCCCCTCCCAGATCTTTTTTTTTTTTCAAAGAGGCCATTCTTTGCCTTCTTTCTTATTAAGCCTTAATCAATGAATGGTCGCTGCCTCAGTCAAACTGAGACCAGTTAAAGACCTTAGCTTGAAGAGGCCAAGGTCTCCCACTGCATATGAGGCCATCTCCAGTTTCTGATCCATATCTGACCACTGGACCCAGATGGCTCTGGAGGAGAAAGTGAGGCTGGTGACCTCGCACAGCCCTGCCTCACCTAAATCCAATTCACTTGCATGTCATGGCATCACTTCCCTGACATCATGGTGCTCTTTGAGAATGAAGGGTAAACAGCAACTCCCCATACTTTACATAACCCAAGGTGACACCCTAAGGCATGGATAGGACCACGCCATTCCTGTGCTTAAGAAATGCCAATAGCTTCCCAATTTCTAGAAGGAAATATAAACTACGATCACAGGACCACGGAGTTAGAAGAAACTTTAGAAGGCACTGAGTTCATGCCTTCATTTTACCGGTGAGTAAAAGTGAGCCACAGAAACTAGACATTTTTTATAAAAATGTATTCAACTAAATACAATTGGGATGATATTTCTGGGATGTTAATGTGTTCCTCTGCACAGTGGAAATGGCAAAATTTATTTTCTGAAACTACATTTAGGTTTCTAGGTACGGATTTTGCTGTCATAATTCCCGATTTTCACTAAAATTCTGCTCAAATCCAGCAGTGGCCACAGAAGACCTGGTTCTTGGGTTCTTACAGGCCGTTCTTTTCATCATCTCCTTTCCTCTCTCTCTCTCTCCTCCTCTATGTGTTCACCTGCATATATACACACACATATAATACAAAATTGTAAATAATATATTCACATACATGTATGCATGTAAATATGCATGGGTATATATGTTTTATGTATACATGTGTATATATTTATGTGTGTGTACATACACATATAGTGTGGTTCTTTAGTCATTTCAATCACATCTTACTCTTTGTTGACCCATTTGGGGTTTTCTTGTCAAAAATACTAGAGTCATTTGCCATTTCTTTCTCCAAATCATTTTACAGATGAGGAACTGAGGCAAGCAGGGTTAAGTGACTTGCCCAGGGTCACAGAGCTAGTAAATGTCTGAGGCCAGACTTGAACTCAGGTCTTCTCAAAAAATTCTGGTCAATGCCATGGCAATTTAGTCACATGAGAGATGATGAAAATTCAAAGCCCTTCGTGGTAGTAATAAACAGGAGGCTAATGCAGATGGACTCAATTTTCAAACCTCCTGGGGGGCAAACAAAGGCATTAATCCACTTGCTTTGCTCTGCACATTTCATGCAGATGTAGTCCCTGCAAGTGGGATCCTCATCTACCTGCTTGCTCTTTTATCACTGAATGAAATAAAACTATTTGTCATTGCAAGAGAGTTTTGTTGCGGTATGCCTGCCCGGAATTCTGTAAAGGTCTTCTTGCCAGGATTTGTTCATTTCTAGGGCATTGTGAAATGTTCATTAATTTTTTTCTTTAAAAAAAAAATACAGACAAAACTGAGGTAACCTTAATATTAATGATGATAAGTTAGTAGTACATATTAGGGGCAACTAGGTGGCACAGTAGATAATCAGGCCTGGAGTCAGGAAGACTCATCTTCTCGAGTTAAAATCTGGCCTCAGACACTCACTAGCTCTGAGACCCTGATCAAGTCACTTATCCCCGTCTGCCTCAGTTTCCTCATCTGTAAAAACGAGCTGGAGAAGGAAATGACAAATCACTCCAGTATACTTGACAAGAAAACCCAAAATGGGGCACAAAGAGTCAGTTATGACTGAAAACAACAAAACGTATATACCACCTAAAAGTCTGTTAAATACTTTTACATATGAGGAAGATGGTTACCAGGCAAAACAGACACAGTAACTACATGAAAATAATCACAAACACCAAGTTAGATCTAAATAACTGAGGTAATATTTATTGTGCGTGGGTAGGTAAAACTAACAGAATTTTTAAAATGACAATTTTACCTTATCTATTTATGTAATACCATCCCAACTAAATTACTATAACATTATCTTACTTATCAGAAAAGCAGTGACAGGGTTCACTTGGAAGAGCAGAGGGTCAGGAACTTCAAGGAAAGCAGGGGGAAAAGATATGAAGGAACGAGATCCAGCAGCATCAGACTTTAAAATCATATTATAAGGTGAGAGCAATGATGAAGTGCAAAATGGATCATTTTAATCATTTTAAATTAAAATTTTCCTCTATAAATGAAACCTAAGCACTCAAGAATAGAGGGAATGCAGAAAAACGGGGGGGAAAAAACCTCTCATAGATAATCTCCCAGATAGAATGTGATTGGGTCAAAATATTGTTATGGTGTAGGAAATGATGAGCTGGTAGATTTAGAAAAATATGGAAAGACTTGGACTTGAGAAGGAAGATGGCTATCCATCTACCAAGAAACAGATGACAAGTGGAAATAAGCATGATATTGTTAAATAGCACCATCCTTTAAAATTATTTATAAATACAGAAGTGATAGAGCATTGCTGAAATCTCAAAGCTGTAATATGTTTATTCTTACCCTATTGGGAAATCAACATCGACGCCATGAGCTGTCATGTGGTAAAGTCCAAACTTAGCCAGTTTAATATGTTCCTATAAGAGAAGAGGAGATGAAATCTTTGAAAAAAAAAAAAAAACAGCGCAGGAAATTCCAATAATGTGATCAACGGAACTCACAGAAACCACTACCCCAGCAGGTCAGCCGACAAAAACCAGTCCATCTGTTTTTCACAAGTCTAACAAAACAAGCCACAGAAGTTTAATTTTCAGATATGTTTAAAAAATAGAATGCCCGGATGGGAGGTTTTCAGTAACATCTGACTCTCTGTGATCCCATCTGGGTTTTTCCTGGCAAAGATACTGGAGCAGTTTGCCATTTTCTTCTCCAGCTCATTTTACAGATGAGGAAAATGAGTTAAGTGACTTGACCAGGGTAACACAGCTTGTAAAGGTCTGGGGACAGATTTGAACTAAGGAATATGAGTCTTCTTGAAAAATGGCACACGCACACACACACACACAACACACACACGCACACACACACACACTCTGTATAGACAGAGATAGAGAGATAAAAATACAGCAGGAGCAATTAACTGTATTTCTTCATCTCTAAACTGAAGCAACTGAACTGGATGGTCTATAAGGTCCCTTTCGACACTAATCTGCAGTCACACGATCTTAAAGATTTCCCTTTTTCTTCTGGACTCACAGGTAGGGATGGCACGTGCCCACCTCCAGTAAGAATTTTTATTTCCCTAATGCTGTAACCTGAAACCTGAAACCGGGCTCTTGCCTGGAAACGACTGGTTTTCAAGACTGTGTTAAGGTTTTTCAGCATCCTCTTGTGTTGTGCGAGCGCGGAGTCAGCCACAATGATTAATGGCTCTTTCCCAGGCAGCAACAAAACTCTCATCTTTACAAGCCTTTAAGTTTTCCTTTGGTATTTTTATCTTTTAAGGCTTTCACAGTAATCTTCGTCACTTCCTTCTCAGTATCATGGTTCTGAACGTTTTAACAAGTCACTTGAATTTCTAAATGAATACAAGTGATCAAAACCATTGTACTTCAGGACCGGCCTCCGCAAGGAGGAAGGGGTTTATGGGGAAATAATGGGTGGAATTTTCTTTTAACGGTATCAATACAAATTTAGTTTATAAAAGGAAAAAAATCTTAGTGTCACTCTAAGAAAACGGAAAGTGGCTAACGCTGTTCTTTGTTATGTACCTTCTAACAGCAGGCTTATGTGCTCGAGAAATGAAGGGGAGAGGCAGAAAACAAAAAAAAATGGTGGTTCTACTTTTCTATTACTTCTGAACTGAATTCTCAAAGGGGGGCCTTGCCAGCAACTGTACTCAGATGCTAATCACAACTGCTCCTGTAAATATTGCCTTCTGACCTTAGAGACGGTATGTGACAGATCAGTAAGCTCCCATATAATTTTCCAAGTAAAGAAGCACATTACTGAAAAAAAAAAAAAAAAAAAAACAAAAGAAGCACTGAGATCTCAGGAAGGAAAATTAAATGAACACACAAAACAAAGTTCTTGAACTCTACTTTTCCTTAGCAGTGGAACAAATAGAGAGATCAGATCATCTAAATAAATATGATTCCAAAAAGTAAGGGCAAAGCATCATTTCATTCATTTTAGAAAAACAGACCCAGGAAAGGACCTGGATCTGTGAAGAGTGGGCACTTAAAAAAGGATAAATATAAGTGACTTTACATAATTTATACAAATCACCTAAATTTTATTTTTATATCTATGGGAACTGCGTGTGTGTGTGTGTGTGTGTGTGTGTGTGTGTGTGTGTAGAGAGAGTGCATACTTGTGTAGAGCTTGGTTCACACGTTACACATACCAGTCGTGTGATTGTGGACAAGTCCCCTAAATTTTCTGAGCCTCTTTTCTTATCTATAAAAATAGAGACTATATCTCTAGTGCTTGCCTGACAGGGCTGTTGTGAGGCTCACACGTAAAGGATTTTGTAAACTTTTACAACACTATTATCAATGTCCCTTGTGTTCTTGTTCTTATTCTCTCTCTCTGTCTCTCTCTCCCCTTCCACCTTTTCTTCCCCTCCCCTTTCCCCTTCTTCCCCCTAATATTCATTACCTCTTGATCCAACAGAATGTTGTGAGGTGACAGAGCTCGATGGACCATCCCATGTTGGTTCATATACTGCAAGCCCTGGAGGACTTCAAATGCAATGCATAACACTTTCAAAGGGCTAGGAAAGAATGAATAAAAACATACAACATGAGTCAGACTGATAGAGACCTTACTTTAAAGCATGAAACAAGGAATACTGGGAGTGCCACGCTCTTCTGTTAAAGCTGTTCTAAGGCACAACTTTTATTTTTTTTTAATCACAAAAGCCTGTGGAGAGATTGTTGCACTTTCTCCATACCATAATTAGACACTTTTACACAATATTTTGTAATACCTATTTTGTGGATTCCTGGCTAGGTGATCACTGATTCTGCCAAGAATCAGAACTGCTGTATTCCCTTCCTGGTGATGCTTCTGACTCTGGACATCACCAGGCTTCAGCTGCCTTCTCACTTTTGTGCTTCCATCAGTGCCTGGGACCTTCTTCACATCTGGAATCTTCTCCCCCACCCCCATCAGCTCTATCCAGCTCACACACATGCTAGTCTCTTTCCCCTATGTGCGAGTGCCTTCTGGGGTTTCCATCTGGGGCATGTGCTCAGGCTAGGCATGCTTCGTTTCACTCCAGGGTGCTTCTGACTCTCTGGACCTGTCCATCATATCCTAGTGTGGGCACCTCCTTCTCCACCCTCTTTCCAAATGCTTTTTATATGCTGTCTTTCCTCATTAAAATGGCAGTTTGAGGCAGGAACTCTCTCTTGTTGCTTGTATCTGCATTCCCAATGCTTAGCACATATGTCTAGCACACTGCAGACATTTAATGCACACTTGTTACCTGACTTGTAGGCCCTCATGACTCATTCGCCATTGAGCTGAGCTTAATTTTCAAGGGGCCAAACACTTCAGCTGTAGAATTCAGCATTTCTCAGAGGGAGGGGCATATTAGTCTGACTGGCTTGGATTCCTCTTTACAAAAATTCTGATTATACTTGGTACCTGCTATACAGAAGTTAGCCCCTACAAGTTGCTTCAATTACTTAGCATGTGAATTTTCTTTGCTTCTAATCCTTGCCCACTACTGCTGTTTTTGCACAGAATCTTACTAGAAAGATGGTTCATAACAATGAACTAAATGAAAATGTCAAATAAAATGGAGTTCTCAAGCCTCTGGGAATATTAAAATGACTGAACAGTTCACTTTTATTTAGGCTACGGGTAGGAATTCTACTCTAATGCAATGGACTGAGACAACCTTCGGGGATGTGCTCTTGAAATCCACATGTGTACCATTATCTTTTTTCATCCTTAGCACCAGTTAAATATGCAATGAGACAGAATATAATAAACACGTATATCTCCAGTGGATAGAATATATTTCAATAAATACAGAGAGTAGTAGTTTTCTAGTATACACTGATATGATTAAAAATAAAAATTAATTTAAACATTTGTAAATTCACAGGGTTTTTAAAATCTTCATTAAATTTTCTTTGGAGCAGCTAGGGGGCACAGTGAATAGAGCGCCGGCCCTGGAGTCAGAAGGCACTGAGTTCAAATCTGATCTCAGATGCTTGACACACTTACTAACTGTGTGACCCCGGGCAAGTCACTTAACCCCAACTGCCCGGCCTTCTCCCCTCCTGTATAAGCAAGCACTCTAGCACACCCAGGGTGGCTGCTAGCACAGGTTCTTAGATCTGCTTTTCTAAAGGAAAGCAATTCAAAACAGGTTAACAATCTCACTTTAATCAATCAAACAAATATCATTTACCTAGTTCAGGGGGAAAAAATGAGCACCCTGAACTCCAGAGAATACAAACAGAATACAAGCAGACATAGAAACAGATCAGCAGACAGGGCTTCCAGCCCTCTGACCATCACATCCATACCTAGTCAGTTACCAGAGAGGGAAGCACCAACATCTGGGTTTTCAAAGCTGGGGGACTCAACAGATTCCCAGAGTCTCATCAGGCCAAATTACACAACTCTTTCCAAAGTGAGCCCCAAAGCAAAACCTCACATCAGGGTGTATATATAGCCTTTTCTTGGATCTGAGACTGCCACAGCCCTCTTGACCCACTGCTCAATCACAAAGTAATAAGGTGTGGGCATTCCTGAAGAACAAGCCTCCTGCCACAGGCTCCACGTGACCACATTCAGCCTATTAGGGGGAAGAGTATACTTTCAAATCAGGGAACATTCTCAGAGCCACTTAAGCCTATCAAGGGCCCAGGGGAAGGGAAGATCTTCAGATTTCCATAACACCTGCCCCTCCAATTTTTTTTTCTTGATCAACAGATAACAACAATATAACAAATGTCATGTGGGTTTTGTTTACATTAAAAAAAATGGCCCTCCTGCTCAAAAAGACAAGGCAGCATTGCCTTATGATAATAGGCATTTATTTTGAAGACAAGCAATTCAATCTGACAAACATTTATTATATGTTAACTAAATGTGTGCCACTAAACTATAGTGGCCATAAGATTTAGAAAAAATTAAAAGTAACATAGTTTTTACCCTCAAATTGAATGTCTAGGTCATGGCCTATACTTCCTAATTTTATATATGTTGTATTTCATTTATCTATCTTTTCTTACATTCACTATCTTCTTGATTAATATTTCTTGGTAAATAACTTCTGTGTTTCTTTTGGTGGCTTGAAGGTATTTCTGTTGTGCTGTTCAGTTGCTTAGTCATGTCTGACCCTTCATGACCCGCTGTACCGTAACTGGGCATGGGATTTTCTTGGCAAAGATACCGAAGTGGTTGGCCATTTCCTTTTTCTTAAGGCAAACAGAGGTTAAATGATTTGCCCAAGGTCACAGAGCTGGCGAGTATCTGAGTCGTATTTGCACACAGATCTTCTTGTCTGCAGACCCAGTACTTTATGCAATGATCTGCCTAGATGCCTCCCATAATATTTCTAGAGAAATTGAATCTTGAGTTCTTCCTTGTTAGGGTCCAATAGATTTTTCCTATTAATTCACTGCAACTTTTTTTTTTTGCTTTTTCTGTGAAGTTTGCTTTGTTCATTTCCTAATTTCTATGTTCAAAATCTTTTTTGTTCTTTCAGTTTTTCTCAGATGGCAAGCCATCTTGGCATTACTATAAAGTACTTTATTTTCTAGGTAGGTCATTTGATTCCATATGTTATCCAATTCCAATAATTAAATGATTTGGCTGTGCCAGTATTTTTCTTAATAGACATTTGCTGCCTAAAATTTTGTTTCCTTCACTAGTAGCTTGTTAATTAACAGATATCAAGCTCTTTATAAATCTTAAAGTATTACATAGGAGCTAACTGTTATTATCATATGCTCCATTAGTCACTAGCTCTATTTTTTTTCCCTCCTGATTGGAGGGTGGGAGATAGCACTTGAGCTTAGTTTTTCCTCACACTATTTATCATTTTAAGCTTTTATTTGATCTTATGATTTTTCTATTTAATTCAACCCCTCTCCAATTTCTTTCAGTTCAGTCATTTGAAGATGCTATTTCAAGATGTTTTGCATGGTTTCTTTTTCCATCTGCTTTGCTTCTGGTACTTTAACTGGTTCAATTGCTTTAGTACACTTTTTAATTGTACTGATGTTCCAAGTTACTGATTTTTTTTAACTTCATTTAATTTTTCCATTCTTGTGTGTTTTTCAAAACTGTTGTTCTTCACTTTGGCATTTGTGTGTTTTGAAATATATATGAGAAGCCATGCTCCCTTTAATCCACTCATCACTTTAACTGAAAAGCTCAATTTCCCTTTCAACCCTTTGAAATCTGACTTCCAAGCCTACCACTCAACTAAAATCAGTCTTTTACTGCATATGAAGACGATGTCCTTAATATTTATAAAATTAATACATAAGAACACTGATTTACAAATAGCCCATTTACTGTGGCCATTTCCTACTCCTCTGCCTTTAGCTTCCTGCTGTTTCCATGTGAAGGAAAAAAGAAAACAAAATTGGAAACTTGTGAGAACTTTTAGGCCAGGAGTGAAGGAGCAGATGAACACATGAAAAGCAGAAATAGCTTCCAGAGAAGGCTCAAATCTCTCTACAAAGTTACCTCCCACTAACCCTAGGTCCCAAATATTCTCACACATGGTCTATATGATTTAATTAGAGCTTTCCATGCTTGAATTTTCCAACTGGATGTCCCATAATCTTCTCAAAATCAACATGTCCAAAACATTCTTTAACTTTTTACCTAAACCTACAACTCCAGACTTATTTATTTCTTTGAATTTTCTAAGTTTACTTCCCCAGAGGCATCCTTGATTCTTCCCTCCACTTATCGTTTTCCAAAAGAAAATCAGTTACTAAATCTTATAAATTTTACCATGTTATCTCTCATAACTGCCCACCTTGTTCCACTAGCAAACCACTGTCTGCCTCAATTTCATTAAATGTGAAATAGGGATAATTACAACAGGGTTGATGTGAGGACCAAATGAGATGCCTGCAAAGCAGTTAGCACAATTTCTAGCACATAGTGAGTGTTATATAAATGTTTATTTCCTTCCCTTTCTAGCTGAATTTCCCATCTGAGCTCTATAGATCTCTACAAACTGAGCATTAACTTGGGGTACTGAGGCTGGAGTAAGCACTGGGCTGGCACAGAGAAGGCAGTTAATACTTGCTTGTGGACTGACCAACTGATGGGAAGGAACAATGGAATTTCAACTGGAAAACTTGTATTCAATACCTGGCAATGCCAGTTACTGGATGCGTGCTCTTGGATAATTCAATTAATTAATTTCAATTAATTTCCTCAGCTATATAATGGGATATTTTGCCTTAGCTATCTCATAGCTTTGGGAGAATAAAAAGAGGTAATGAGTGAGAAAGTTTCTGAAAAATAAAGCAAGGACAGGGACCCGATCTGACTGGGATTTCACTTTAATGCAGATCTGTACCTTCTCTGCAACCCAAGGTCACCCAGCCAGCTGGTAAGAGTTAAAGGTGACATCTGAACCCAGGCCCTCCTAGCTTCAAGGTCAGCTCTCTATTCATCGTATTTTATCGCCTCTCAACTACAAAGTATACCATATAAACCTAAGATGCTATCATTTTATTTATTTTATTTGAGACGACTGGGATTAAGTGACTTGCCCAGGGTTACAAAGCTAGTAAGTGTCAAGTATCTGAGGCTAGATTAGAACTCAGGTCCCTCTTGACTACAGGGCTAGTGTTCTCTCCACTGTACCACCTAGTTGCTCCTAAGATGCTATTACTGTTAACAAGTATTATCTAATTAAATCAATACACTAATAAATAATAAACTAATAAATTAATCACATATTTGGTGTGAATTAATTAAATGAAATTCTTTTCTTCCAACAATCATTTATACTGGGGAAACAATTTTTGTATAGACAGAAAAAGAGGTCATTCTGAAGAATGCATTATTCACTCATTTATTTGGTCAGTTTTTTCATGTTAATAATAATAATAATAGCATTTATACAGCAATTGCCAAGTAGGCACTGCACTGCATGCTATCAATGTCTCATCTGATCTTCACAACAACCCTGGGAAGTATTATTAGACTCACTTGACAGATATGGAAACTGAGACAGAGACTAAATGGCTTGCCTAGGGTCATACACTGAGTAATGGCTGAAGTCACACTTGAACTCAGTACTGCAGGCACACTGCTCTATTACTGACTACACCGCCAAGCTTCCCTTACATCTGACATCGATAACGCATTCCTTTCCGTAATACTAGCAAACTGAAATTATGTACACAAGATGCAGGCTAGATTCCATCTAAGAGGCAGAAAAGAAATAATTTTAAACAACTTTATAAAGTTAAATTCCATAAGTTTAATATTCACATTTAAAGGTTTGTTCTGATTGCCATGATTTATGACATTCTGCCATATTTCTCTATGGACCACTCAATTCCATTTTAACCTTAAGATACATGGTCAAAGCTAAAGGAATATTGCAAAGAGTTTTAAAAATGGTAAATGTTCATGAACTGAATTAATCTTAATATAAAGGAGGAATGATACTCTTTTGTCCATCATAATTCATAAATTTTGAGTAAATGCTAAATTCAACATTTTTCATCAAAATAAATTATAACATGCATATAATATAAATTCTATTTTATTATTATTATTATTATCATCATTTTTACAAAGCACTGCCTAATCTCTATTGAGGTAGGTATGATATCACTTTATGTTGATGTACAACCATTCCCATCCCCTTTTACAGACAAGATCCCAACGCTAGGTCTTTATACTAGCTGTCAGCTGTCTCTCATCCAGTGCCATCTCCAGGTTGTCCTGATCTATATCTATATCCTGCCAATGGACCCAAATGGCTCCAGAAGAGAGAATGAAGCCAGTGGCTTTGCACGGTCCTCCCTCACTTAAATCTAATACACCTGCATGTCACAGTATCACCTCCCTGCTGGCGTGGGCCTCTTTGAGAAGGAAGGACAACTAACAAAAGAAGGTCCTTACTACTACCTCCTGGCTTTCTTCAAGCCTCAACTTAAATCATTCCTCTTGCAAGGTCCTTGCAAGGACCTCATGGTCCCCTTCTCTGCTGCTGATGCCTACCCTCTGAGATTGTCATGGACTCACACTGTAAGCATCTTGCATGCACAGAGTTATTTGCATGCTGCCTCCTCCATTAGAATAAATGTGAGATCCTCAAGGAACCAAGCCCAGGGCTTAGCTCAGAGCCCAGACTTAGCAAATACTGTGAACTAAAAGAAGCCAGAGCCCAGAAATGTACTGCCCCAGGACAAAGCTGGTCAGTAACAGAACCAGGATTTAAAACTCAAGACCTTTGACATCATATCCAATATTTTAGGTTTTTTTTTCCCAATTTCAAAGTGTCTTGATGAGAGTCATCTTAGTGAATGATTACAAAGTTTTTAGGAACTCCCAATATTCATACCACAATAAAATGTAAAAGCCATCATCATCCCTCACTTACATAAAATATAATTGACTTGGCTGCTGTCTTTTTTTCTTAAAAGTTGTTTTGACAGCACTGTAATTTTGTTCTTATGAATAAAACATTGTGACGTGAAAAGAATAAGGGAATTCATCTTTCATGGGCAGATAGCCAATTCAGTTTTTCATTAGGTTCTCACTTCATTGAATTCATTTTATTTTCTATAAGCAACTCAATTATCGGCAGTGATAAAGGATAGAAATAAAATCCACTAAAAATTCTCAAATTTCTTATTAACCATAATTTGAAATTGTTGGAATGTTAACAGATCACAAAATTAACTATTAAATCTTACTAACTTTTCTCATCCCTGTCCCTTTTCTAGTGATCCATCAACATGATGATCAAAACCTCAATAATGAAAAGGAAAAGGGAGAAAGGCAACATTGGGCTTTAGTTTAAATCCCATATAATAACGATTATTTTAAAAATTACTTGGGACTTTCACGATGCTTGTGTCATGCTGGAATGCTGACTGGGGCTTGGTAACCTTTTGGTTATAAAGCTATTTTCCTTCGACCTCTTACCTGTTAGACCCCTTCATCAGACCTGTTACGAATTAGTCACAGGATGTTAACTTTAAATTCTCTGTCTCCATTTCCTCACCTGTTCTCTTCCTTATTTGTTTCCATTGCTCTATTTTTTCCCAACTGAACTTTTAAAAAAAGAATTCTGAAACTGTACTTATGAAGTATACAGTTAAAAAAAAAAAGCCTGGGAAACCACATTTATCCACAAAATGGTTTCTTCTATATTGTACGGCCTCCCATAGCAGACTAAACTAGAGACAGTGTATATGAAACAAATGATGGTATAAACATAACTAAATCTGTTTTCATAAACATCCTCAAAGGACGAATCAACTGTATAAATGGTAAAATACCAGACTTGAAAACAAAACTTAATATGGGATTTTTAGCTACCAGTTATGGAAAGACTGTTTTCCCCTGCTCCAATACCTACTAAACTAAGTTATATTGACAAATATCTATAAATCATACCTAATACATAATATTTAATACATGTTGGTTGAAAAACCATACCAAATCACATACTCTCTTTGAAAAATAAGAATTTTCTTTAAATTTTATATTATTTACAAACAACAAAAAGAAAATAAGACAGAAACCCCATACATACATGTGAAGTTCCAAAGTTTCTATTTTCATTTGGAAATTAAAAGAATCAACTTCAAAGTAAATCATCATGGATTCCCATATAAACACTCTCAAAATGAACATACTTCATGGGTTCTTCAAAACCAAAAGTAATATTCCACAATGACACTAGGGGACCTCAGCAGCACACCAATTCAGTAATGGAAAATATTGTGAGAATAACATCACAAGGCTTTTAAAGTCAATTTTAGATTTTTTTTTTCTTATTAAACTATTCTAGAAAAACCAAAACATGAGACTGTGAGGTTTTGCTAATCAGCTTAAGGTCAAAATAGAAATAATTGCAGACAAAAAGGATATGAATCATTTATTTTTAAAATGGTTACATATGAATTACATATGATTCCACTGCATTGGTATACATATAAATATCAAAAACAACTCAATATATGAAGTTAGGACACACTGCATTTTTTTTCTCAGTGACAACTATTACTAGTGCCTGTTTATCTAAAATAGATTTAATGACCAGTTCCATTTGTTGAAGCAGGGTTTGAAGTAGACAAATCTTTAGATCTCACGCCCTTTCATTTTTTAAAGTCTGTGTTTTCCCTCAAACTAGTGACTTAAAATAATATAGAAAAGAAAGGAGAGAGGTTAATTTTATTTCACTACCCTTTGAATTGGGAAAGATGAGAAAAGATTATATAAATAGTCCATGTTGGATGAAGTAAATGTTGGAAGACAGGAACACTAATACAGATTTAGTCCAACCATTCTGAAAAAATAAAAAAATGGAATTACCAGGCATGGTGGCACAAGGCTGTAATCCTTACTACTGGGGAAGCTGAGATTGGTAGACAGCTTCAGCTCAGGAATTCTGAGCTGTAGGAGGTCATACTGATCCAGAACAAATATAGTGATCACCAGTGAGGCTGTGGAGGGTTATGGGGGGAAAACATTTAGGTATCAGGTTGCATAAGGAGGGGAAAATCAACTCCGTTTGGAACCAGCAGATCAGAGCTGCCATGAATAATGGAATTAGGTCCACAAATGCTCACTGCACTTTCAGCCTGGGTGAGAAAGGAAGATCCAATATACTGAAAAGAAAAAAAAACAGGATCACTGAAAAAAATGAGAAAGTTGTTCATACTCCTGGCCCAGCAATATGCCTACTGGACATACCTCAAGGAGTTCAAAAACAGAAGGAACGGTCTCAATTAAAACAAAATATTTATAGCAGAACTCTTCATGATAGCAAAAGAAAAAAAAGGAAACAAAATTCACTGGATGTTCTTTCTCTGTAAGAAGCAATAAATATAAAAACAATAATACTTTTGTGAAGTGATGCAGAATGAATAAAATAGTATTCACAATAACCACAGAAATGTAAAGGAAAATCAGCACTAAAGGATGTTAGAATTCAGATTAATGCAATGTCCAATCTTGATTCCAGATGATGGAATGTGCTTCCATCCTTTTGGTAGAGAAGCGATGAAGTATGAATACCGAAAGCGACATAAGATATCAGACACAGTCAATGATGCAATTAGAGTCAGCTCATATTGGCTCAGTCAGGAGAGCTGAGTGTGAGCATTTATATCCCAGAAATGGACAAACTCCACAAATCAAAGGTTGACTTACTGCTTTGTTGACTGTCTTGATTTAAAGGAGTGATGGAAAAAAAATGATAATAATACAGAGTAAACTTAAAAGTGCATCATATATACATTTTTGCCAAGGAGAACTGGTTATTAAATATTTACCTATAACCTCCTGGACATGGTTGATGTTATAAGCATGGTTGGTTTTGTTTATCTGTTTCAATTTGTTTCAAGGGAGGGTTCTAGATTTTCTAGGAAGAGACAGTGAATTTTAAAAAAATCAACAAAACATAAAAAGTGAAAGAAAGTAATAAATATGTGACTTGTTTTATGTAGGATGGGTAAAGAAATTTTTAAACTTAAAAAATAAAATGAGAAGGCCTTGTCCTTTGTAATTGCTAAGAATCAGGTTAGATCTAGAGGCATAACATTTAGAGTTGGAAAGAATTTATTAAGCAGACTTCTAGTCCAAGCCATACCTGGAAAGTAATCCTCACTATTACCTCCTTGACAAGGGGTCACGAAACCTGATAGAACGCCTTCCATGAGAAAAAGCCTATTCCTCTTTTGGATGGCTCTAATACTTAAAAAATTTTATATGACCAAATAAGGCTCTCTTAGATTTCAAAGACCCCACTCCTTCTAGGTCTGCCGTGTAGGGACAAACAGAAGAAATCTAATCCCTCTCCCACTCAGTACGGCAGATAGCATTTTTATATCTAACGTGGCAAATAAGGTCACATTCTGATAAAGTAAAAATGTCACAAATCTAAGCAAAACAGTGCAGTGATATGTACCCAGATAGAACGACAGGAACAGAATGCAGGAAGAAAAGGAAAAAGGTAAGAAACAGGCATATAGATCCTCACCACTCATTTCTTATAAGCTACTGTGATATCTCAAACTGCTATGGTCTATCAAGTTTTCTTCCTGCACAGAAAATGCATTTCCTCTGGATTTAGATATCTCAATGGGATGGAGTCAGCCAGCACTTGCCTCTGTCTCCTGTTCCACAATCACAGGAACATCAAAGCTTAGAACATTATATTGGTAAGTATGAAAGAGAACAAAAGAAAAAAAAAAACAAAGCCCTTGGGAAAATAAGAATACTATTTAAAAAAAAAAACCCTCCAAAGAAAGGAGACCATAACTGTGCATGGTTTCTAGGCATAACCCAACCCATTTGCATTTGGGATCTGAACACATCTTAATGACTTTTTCACATATTTTCGGTTAGTACAATCCCAAATATATTTTGTCAAGCCTTTTCCAGATGCATTTCAAAGGAAATTTACACCGTATGTTTTCTATTTGTCTATCCCTAACTCATCTGTAGCTGGTTAGTTTAGCTGGTTAGAGCATGCTGCTAATGAGGCCAAGGTTGTGGGTTTAATACCTGTATGAACTAGTTAGCTTCACACAGAGAAAAACTCTTCCATAACCACAGAATTCAACCCAATCCCAGTCAGTATCTTAGAAACAGTCACCAAATAGTTTGGACAAAGATTGTGTGTGTAGCTAAGTGGGATTTTTTGCTACTAAAGGAATAATAGTGCAAAAAGAACAGTTAGTTTTTGGAATGGGGCCGAGAGTGACCAATTTCACATAGAGGCATAAACACATAAACGCAAATAGAGGCAGTGAGATGGCTCAGCAGATAGAGAGCTAAACCTGGAGTCAGGAAGACCCAACTCCAAATCCGCCCTCAGACTCATACGTGTGACCCTGGGTAAGTCACTTAACCTTTGTTTGCCTTAATCCTCAGGAGAAGAAAATGGAAAACTACTCTAGTATCTTCGGCATGAAAACATGATGAATAGTATGGTTCACAGAGCCACAAAGAGTGAATACACACACATACACACACACACACGTATATGTTTTCTCCAGCTATATATTATTCGCCTACAGGTGAGAGACAGTTGAGCCTGGGAAAGATTAGGAGACAAGTTAATTAACACAACCAACAAGTTTTAGAGTGGAGACTCAGGTAGGTCTCCAGGTTCCACACCTACTACACTGTCCAGTCTATCATGTTACAGAGGTATAACGATGCCTATGATATCTGAGTCAATCATTACACTCAAATACAATTCGATAGAATATCTCAGTTCTTTCATTTTAATCACATTTCATACTGTAATGAATGAACTCTGGTCTGATTTCAAAACTATCCCCAAAAGTCCCATTAAAGTTAATATAAATCAGGAAACTGTAAATTATTAATACATTTCGTTTTTTACATGATTAGCTCGACCTGATGTTAGAAATCCTTTACAAGAAATATCATGACAAGTTCCAGCCAGTGACCTTTAAGAATAGGGTTGTGATGGGACAGATAGGATGAAATTTGTCATCTGCCAGTTGTTGATTAAATTTACCATCTATAGGGAATGCCCCTTCAACTTGGACTCTATGCTAAATCTCCTGCCTGAGAATGAAGAACACCTTTATGCCATACCTGGTATAATTAAAGATCAGAGAATGACTGAACAGGGCTATCTCTGTTGTTACAGCTTTCAAGTAATCTAGAATAATTTTTTTGTATGAATGGAAGACATCTAACTGGAAAAAGAGGCTTAAAGTTAGCAAGTGATTCACTTCGTTTTGTTGAATCAAATGCTGTTTAAAAGAAAATCAAAGCATAAAGCCCAGTGGAATTTTAGTTTCTGATTCAAGTCAGTTTTGTGATGGTAAAGATGTAGTCTACTCCAAGATGGATAAAATACGGGACCCCATCCAAGCCCTAACATCCTCACTGAAGAAGCCTTCCATATTTGTGTAGATTATTCTCATCACACATTTATACAGGTGGAAAGGCAGGCATACCAGCAGTTGCTGACATTCTCTTGATTTTTCTTCCCTCAATATCAATAAGATCCATCCAAAAACTGGCCCACAGCTCTTATGTCTTCTCCTTCAGACACAAGTCAACCCGACAGTGTTGTCACAATGTGCACCGCCTCCCCCACAGATTTCCTCTGTGTAAAATTGGTCTAATCACGCTGGTTTTCTTGTCTTCATTCTTCTAGCAGCACTCCCTGGATGGTGATATTAGAGCCCAAATGTGGCAGCTCTGATATCTGTGATGGTGAAAAACATTGTTATAAAACTGTCTGAAGACCGTTCACATTTTTCTCTCAGTGGGTGGTCTCCTATCTTTATCCTTAAATGCTCTCTGGGTAACTTAGTGAAGCTGGGACTTTTTTT
>JAQQSW010001341.1:0-10261 GCA_028646575.1 Pseudocheirus occidentalis
AGACTTTCCCAGACCAAGGCCATGAAACAAAAACTCAGGAGGACTCTACTGAACTGAAAGGCTTGGAGTAGGTAGGTACTTGGGGGTGGATGTGGAGGTCCTCTGAAAGCCTATTAAAAACCATTTTTTTTTTTAGTTCGACTGAAAACATTAGGAAATAATATTTCTCTGACCTACAAAACCTTTCTAGGACTGTCTCTATTTGAAAATGTGCAAAAGATAAAAAACGAAGGCAAAGGTCTCAGCAAATGGACCAAAAGGTTAAAACCAAAGAAAATCTTTGTTTTAGATCAGCACTTAAATTGTGGGTAGGGACCCCAAATAGGGTTCAGACCCCACTGCTTAAGAAGTGCTGAAAGGGTTGTGAGTGGAAAAAGTTTAAGAAGCCCTGTTTTATTTTTATGCTTTTTTTTTTTTTTGCAGGGGGGAAGGTAGGGCAATTGGAGTTAAGTGACTTGCCCAAGGTCACACAGCTGGTAAGTGTTGTGTCTGAGGTCATATTTGAACTCAGGTTCCCCTTACTCCAGGGTCCGTGCTCTCTTTTCACTGAACCACTTAGCCACCCCAAAAAGCCATGTTTTAGATCTTTGCCTTCCCCATCTCCAGAAGCAACTTGCTAGTGTCCCATCCAAAGAAAGCACCACCTTCTGTTATTCAGAAAGGCTTGAGCTACTTATGTGTGGGGGAGGTTCCTATTGATGACTCCGGCAGAACACCTGAGGGGAGTGGTCAGGAAAAGAAATCAGTTAGTCCTTACAGTTCTATATTTTAACATATTATAAACTTTTCTTTTTTCAAAATTCCTATGTATCTCAGACCTTGTCAGGGTCGAGCTGAGAGCTTGGTGTGATGGGGAAGGAAGGAATTATGCCCGTTTGGATCTCTCTCTAGGCTAAAAATGCTTGGATATTAAAGTTCAATTAATAACGTCATTTCTGGCACACTTGTGCCTAAACCACACAGCACAGCATTACTATATTTTCTTCAACATTCCCTTAGGAGACGATTGCTTCCCTTTTGGTTTTGTATCCCCAGCACTTAACAGTTCCTGGCACATAAGCGATATTTAATACATGTCTACTGGTTGATTGATTGATCGGCTTAGTGCTGAATTCAAGGACCAGAGAGTTCAGAGGGCACATCTTGGACCGATTCCCCTTCTTGTTACCAGCTCCTCATTCTTGGTCTAACTTAGTAGATCACCCCATTTCTCCCCCCAGAGCAGAGGCTGAGCTCTCTCTCTACTGCATTTCTCCAGTCTCGTCCACATCGCAGGTTCTCTCATTTCAGCCTCAAATTGAAAATATCCTTTTCCCACTGCCTGACCCACTGATTTGGCCAGTAACCTTTGGACTCGGGCCTTAGAAATTTCTCATTAGCTGTTTCTTAGTTCTGGGCACTCAATTTTGCTCTAAGCCAAGCATCTTTCCTCACTTGGCATCTACTAGAATGCCCTCTGAGTGCTCTCTCTCTCTCTGTCTCTTTCTCTCTTTCTCTGTCTATCTCTCTTTACTCCCTTATCCCCAATCTTCTATTCTTGGTTTTAATACTTTTCTAATGGGATGATTATATCAGTCCTTCCTTAGACAATCTACTGAACCTTGGTTCTTTTTTTAACTCAAAAAATTTTTTTCTAAAACTCTTCCAAGATTTTTCTTTCTAAGGCTTTTGAAAGAGTCCATTTCTCTGAGAAGTCAGCCCCGTCAATGCCTCAAAGCTGCCATTCTCCTACCTCCTAGCTACCTTTTCTCAGGGAGACTTGTAGCTCATATCTACCTTACCCAGTTAAAACATCTGAATTTGACCATCAACCTGGAGTTCTGGCCTTACAGTCAGGAAGACCTGAGTCCAGGGTCCAACACTGACACATAATGGCAGGCTGGGTGAGCCTGTGCAACTCTCTAAGACCAGAAGTTGCAGAAAAAAGTACTAGTCTGCATTGGCAGAGGAAACTAATCACCAGTAGCTCCTTACACTGATGAAATCACACATTCAGTCTACCTCTTCCTCAACCACATGATTATAGCTTAACACCCCTAACTTCAGGCAGGCTGATCACCTCAAGCCCATTAAGAAATTTGAGGAGGGAGTTGTTTTCACCATGGGTAGTATTCTAGGTGGTACAATGGATAACTTGCTGGGCCTGAAGTCAGGAAGACTCATCTTCCTGAGTTTAATCTGGCCTTGGACACTTATGAGCTTTGTGACCCTGGGCAAGTCACTTAACCCTCTTTACCTCAGTTTCCTCATCTGGAAAATGAGCTGGAAAAGGAAATGGCAAATCATTTCAGTATCTTTGCCAAGAAAATATCAAATGTAGTCATGAAGAGTCAGACATGATTGAAACAACTGACTACCACCACCACCACCACCCACCCACCCACCACCACCACCACCACCACCACCACCACTACCACCACCACTCACCCACCACCACCACTCACCCACCACCACCACCACCCACCCACCACCAGCAGCAGCAGCATTCTCTATCAGCTAGTTCTCAGGTGAGTCTTATGGACAGTTTTCAGCAGAAAGTTCTAGTATATTACAATCATGGGCAACCCTAAAATGCCTATTGAATGACCATCATCCTCAGTATATTTGAATCATGGGTCTTAGTTACCCACCTGCAAGGGGAAGGAGACATCTTAGAACACAAGGTGTGACTTCCCTTTTACAAAGCCTGTTTGCATCCTTGGATAAATTATGTTATATGAGATTAAAGTATTGTTTTTTTTATCATAATCTATCTCCAAAACTTTAAGGGCTCCCATATTAACTCAAGAACTGTCAAACATATTACACATAATTTAAAATGCTGCAAAGAATCTTCTGTTCTAGGAAAAGCTGTCAAGCAAATTTTACCAGCTCCTCACTCCAAATTTGCTGAGGTGGCACACCTGCCCATACCCTAATTAGTAATTCACAGCATGATAGAAGGGATCTTTAGAGAGAATATGAACAGATCTGCAGCTGTAGATCCTCTATAATCTTCTCATTTTTTAGAGAAGGAAACTGAGGCCCTGAAGCTTGCTAAAGATCATGCAGTTAAGTGTGCATCTGGGCTTCTTGCCATGTGCCCTGCTGTGGCCCTATTCTCTCTATCTGAAATAGAATTCCAGGAAACATGCCCCATCTTCCAGTGGGAGAAGGAGAGACAGACAGAGAGAAAGATCTAGTATGTGCCAAAAAAGAGAAGATGCTTGGCTCAGGGCAAGGTTTTAAGCCCAGAACTAAGGAGACAGCTAATGAAGGATTTCTATTACTGGCCAAGTCAGTGGGTCAAATGGAATTAGGAAAACATCTTGTCATCTGTCCTACTACTGTGGGACCATTTCCCTCCCTTCTTTCCTCTTGCATGTCCCAGTTTCCACCTTTTTTTTGATCTAGGGAACAGTAATCAACTAAAGACTACTATCGTTACTGGAAAGGACATGTAAATTGACTATCCTATGGCTCCATTCCTATCCTATGAGTCCCTAGACCAAAACTCCCTTTCCTGGACACCACTCAAAATGTCCAATTTGGTGATAAGATAGAGGAGGATATGTAGGTCTAGGAGTCATCCACTTATTATAACTGAACTCGGGAGATGACAAAACAGAGGGGGCATCTAGGGGAGAAGGTGATCAGTGTCAAGCATGAGATGTAAAGAAGGATGAAGAGCAAGAAAAGACCATTGAATTTGGGACTTAAGGCATTTTTGGTGACTTTGAAGAGAGCTATTTCAGTTCACTGATGAGGTCTGAAGTCAAAATGGGTTATCAAGACAAGGAAAAAAGGGGAAGGGGGTGAGAAGAGGAAGAGCCCAGGGCTGTTGGATGTGTTTCCTTATTTTCTCTATGCCACGGGCAAGAAACGTTACTCAATGGCCCAATCATTAAATGGTGAGGGCTTGAAGGGTAAGAACTGTCTTTTATCCTTCTTTGTATCTCCAGTGTTCAGCACAATGCCTGGCATAGAGTAGGCACTTAATAAATGCTTACTGACTTGACTGAATATTCAAGGTCATAATTTCATTTGCTCATTCATTCATTATTGAGCACCTATTATATGGAAAGTACAGTGGCCACAACCATGGAATTCAATTATATATAAGACACAGTTCCTACCCTCAAGAAATGAACAATTTATTAATATTAACTCTGCTTCATTATCTCCCCAACTTCTTTCGTAGGTCAGCTTAGATGCTACCTGCTACAAAAAGCCTAAGCGTGATCCCTCCATAGTTCTACTCTTCTCCCCAACTACTTAATATGCACTTGGTGTGTATTTTGTTCTTGTGTATGGTTCCCCTGATGGAGGATAAGTTCTTTGAGTGCTGGGACTACCTCATTTTGTATTCTCATCCCTCACATCCATGGCTGGCATAGAGTAGATATTTAATTAATACCTGTGGAATTAACATTCTCCAGCATTCTAAGATTTACAAAGTCCTTTCCTCACAACAACCATATGAAATAGGTACCATAAGTCTTATTATGACCATTGTACAGATAAGAAAACAAAGGTTCTGAGATTTTTTGAAGGACTTGTCTAGTCACACAGGAATGGTGGACTTGGAAATCAAACCCAAATCTTCTAACTCTATAGCAATACATGGGAGTATGTGATGAATGCCAAAGAAAAGGTACAAAATGAAGAGCTTTGGGGGTTCAGAAGAAGGCTGTCCTGTCCCCTTCACTTATAAAACTGTTCATTCAGCATCTCTCTAAACCAGGGGTTCTTAACCTTTTCTGCACCATGGTCCCCTTTAGCAATCTGCTGAAAAGTATGGACCCCTTCTCAAAATAATATTTTTAAATATATAAAGCAAAATACATAGTATTACCAAGGAAACCAAGCAAATTGAGTTATAATTATCAAGATATTTTAAAAAAATTAGTCCACAGACTCCAGGTTAAGAATCCCTGTTCTAAATGCAAAAGAATTCTGAAGTTTTCTGTCTTTGTGCCGTATGCCCCTCGCAGATTGTAAGCTTCATGAGACTGGGACTGGCACCTTAACTAAACTTTGCACGCCCTCGACGCACTAGCACAGCGCCCTGCACAGCGCCTGGTCCTTAACCAATTTTTGCTGAATTGACTTGTTGCATAGGTAAAGTAAGGACTCATTATAAGATCACAGATTTAGCATCGGAAGGTACTTCAAAGTAAAATGAATGAATGAGTGAATTAGCAAAATGAAATGAATGAAAAAGCATTTACTGAGTTCTTTCTATACATCGAGTCTTTTGCCAAGAGCTGGGATACAAAGAGAAAAACTGAAATAGTCCCTTCTCTCAAGGACCTCATACTCTAATTAGGGGAGATGCCACAAAACAAAGCTTGGCTTCAGATCTGATGGGGAAGGGCCAAAGGCGCAGAAGCAGTGTATCAGCAGGGCCGACTGTAAGGCCCAAAGACTTTTCGATGTAGTGGCAGTGAAGATGGTGAGGCCTGGTGGGCCCCACCCCAGCAGAGAGATGAGAGCTGGCAATTCTCAGCTCAGCCAAGTAGTATGAGCAGCTGTGTTTCTCTTCCTGCTTAGCTATCCATTGGGATCAGGGTATACTAAAGGATGGGGACTGGGGGCGGGGAAGGGAGGGATGAAGGAAAGTCAAAGAAGGGAGGCTCCAGCAGCAGCCCTACTGCCTTATTTTATAGATAAGGAAACTGTTGTCCATGTTATATGACAAAGCTGAGTCAGTGGTAGGATTTGAACTCCAGTCCTTAGACTCAAGAATCAGCATTACCACCCTGACTCAAAAAGGAATAGGCCCATTTCAACTGTAAATATCTAGGTGAATTTAAGTTTTTTTTTTTAAATTGTTGCAGGTCCACTACATTTTGCACCCCATCATGGCTTTAATTTTCCATCCCACCCTCCTCTCTCACCTGCCTATGATAACACAAGGCTAATTTTGTTGTTTGTCAAACTGGAATATTGGGGACAAGTCTGTGCAAGTGGTAACTGTCTGGTTCAAAAACTTTTCATCCCAAATGTACATGGAAATGTCTCTTCTGGTCACAGAGCCAACTAACATGTGAAATATAATCATATTGTTGTTTGTTCCTCCTGCCTAAACCAGATTAACTTCATCCTCTGGGAGCTTTCGGCTACCGTTTGGGGAATTCGCCACACACATCAGAGCTTCTTAGAATCTGCTCATATTTCAGGCTCTGGCACCTCAAATCCTAGGCATATCAGGCCCTAGAAGTAATGTGTACTCTCAACCCCACACCCCTCTATGCACTGGTGTGAACGCACATTGAATAAAGAAATCCCAGCACTCTGGAGATTGTCCCCAGAAAGTTCTCACTAATCAGGGAGAGCAAAGCAAACTTATAAAATCCTGGCTGCATTTTGTTTTTACTTTCCTTTGCTTTCCTTTTGAAAAGACTTAACTCCTGAAATGCCACTTCCTCCAGGGCAGGGACTGTCTTAGGCCTTTCCTTGTATTCCCCATTGCTTGGCAGCATTTCTGCCATGTAATAGGCAGGATAATAAATGCTTACTGACCACCTGAACCTCAGTTTGCCCATCAAGTAAACAGGTAGGACAAAATTTCCTGAATTTCATGAGGCCCATGAAGCCAAAGTGATTGTGGCTTATTACTAATTTAATATTAAAAAAAACCCCAACACCAAAAAACCCAATCTATAGATGTGCAGTGGTTTTCAAAGGCTGTGCTGGCCAGTGGAATGGACATGGTTTGGAAACTGAGAGTCATGGATTCTAAAGCTGAGTCTTTGAGTTATGTGATCATGACAAGTAATTTTACCTTTCTGTGTCTTGATTTCTTAATTTTAAAAATGAGGTGAAACTAGTCCTATTCACATAGAGAGAAAGAAATTCCTATTCACATAGAGCAGTTGTTCTCAACCTTCCCAATGCTGCGACCCTTTAATACAGTTCCTCATGTTGTGGTGACCCCAAACCATAAAATTATTTTTGTTGCTACTTCATAACTGTAATTTTGCTACTGTTATGAATCTATCTGATATTCAGGATGTATTTTCATTGTTACAAATTGAACATAACCCACAAGTTGAGAACCACTGCCATTGAGCGAATAGAATACCAGACTAGGCATTAGGTGACCTGAGGTGTAAAACACTAATTTTTTCTAGTGGAAAAAATTGTTTTGCTGCCCTGGGCCTTTCCTTTTTTTGTCTGTCCAATGATAGGGTTAGACTAGATGAATTGTCAGGGCTCTTTTTAGCCCCAACATTCCACGGGCTAAATGAAACCCAGAGCTGAAATGATGGAAGTGAAAGAATGCTTGATGTGTAAGGGACCTGGAGGATCATCTTCCTTGGACAGAAAAGGAAATTAGATCCAGGAAAAGTAGAGTGACTTCTACAAGGTCACACACACAGCCAATTAATCACAGAATCAGTACTAGATGCAAGGATAAAATGAGATGGGAGACTGGTAGGTGTGAAAATTTAGTAAAAGCATAAAGCCTTCAGTAGATGTAAGTTTTATTGAATCCATTTATTATATTTTATATATTTTAGTATATATGTATATTATTTAATTTATTGAATAGCAGGTTCTGCATAATGGGGTTTTAGGGAATTGATGTTCATGACCCTGGAACCCATGTAGAAAAGACTTGGAAATTCAGCAGGAACACCGAGGAGATCAGAGACAAAGGGGAAGAATTTCTCCTTCCTTCAGCATATCAGCCTTCAATCCTCCCTAAAGTAATCAAATGGTGAATTTTGGGGAAAAAACCCATTCTGTTGGAGTTCTTCATTGATAAGTACTTCACAATTAGTATGCATTTTGGCAATGTCTCTGGACTTTCATTAATTCACAGATTTTTTTTTCACAACTTTTGCTTTTTTAACTTTCTTTTGCCAATATGGCAAGGGAATTTCAATTTAGCATCTGGGGGAGAGGTACCAGGATACTCCCTTGAGAAAGAATCCTCCTGGGAGCTAACAGTGGGGGACAAAAGGGAGGGGACCATCTAGAGGGACTAAATTAATAAACACTACTGTTCTCTTGGCTCTGGAGAGAACTCTCAAGTTTTCTTCCCACACTCTATTTCATACATACCCATACTACTGCAGAGTCCCTCTTCTGAGAAAAATCTAGAGGTTCTACAATTGTTCTTTTGGAAACTCTGGTCTTGGTACCACTTTTACTATTGGCGTTAAGCTGTGGGCAAAGTGACTCCATTTTCCATATAAGAGTGGCTCAACTTCCTGTCTCTCCTTGGTATATATGACCAGTCGTTCATAGGGTCCTTCTTTTATTTACCTCACTTTCTTTCTCTCACATTCTTCAATTCTGATAGTCATGTATCTATTTGTCCTAAATCTGAGTCCTGGAATGTCCTTATAGGCCACATTCAAGGAGAATTTCCAGCGCTGGTTCTAATCCCCTTAGCTAATTCATTCCCCCCTTTATTCTCACATCTGCCTCCTTTTGGACTCTAGTCACTGTTACTACTTTGAACTCTTCCAACTAGAGTTAATTTTTTTCTTTCTTAGTCAGAACACATCATCGACAAATAAAATATTTCAATATACAAGAAACAAAAAAAAAGGACTGGATATGAACCCAGAACTTCTGTTATGTATAGTTTTTTTAAAGTATATATTAAATTTAACAAGGCAGTAACAAAAGTGTACTGCTTGTGTCCCTGTCAGAACTTTTTCCTTGTATTTTAAAAAATTTATTAATTTACTGAACTTTCTTTCATTTCCTTTTTCTCTTCCCTTTTTAACTTCCTTCCTTCCTTCCTTCATTCCCTCCTTCCTTCCTTCCTTCCTTCCTTCTCTTCCCTCCCCACCCCTCCCTCTCTCTCTCTCTCCCCCCATCACTATTCACCATCACTACTCAATGACTCACTCCCCTCTCCTTTATGAAGGCCCCATCTAGTATCAATTATATATACTAAATCAAAACAAACCAATATGTTGCCCTATCTGAAATTTTTTTTAAATTCTGAACTTCTAGTCTAGCACCTTCACTCCAAAAGAGGAGAGGCATGCTTCATCAACAATCTCCTAAAGTCAGGATTAGTCACTGACTCTAACCATAGTATGATATCTGACCCAGCATTCAGCCCATTCAATTTTAGTTCCCATATTTCCCTTATGATTTTAATGTGCCAGTCCCACTTCAGCCCTCTTCTTGATGCTATTACATGGTAACAACAAACTAATCTGATAGGAATAATGCCACTTAGAATTTGATGAAAGAAGGAGAAATTTGGTCTCTAGGAGCTGCCTATTATTTCTAAGTAATGTGTATTTTGGACAAGGGGCTTCTGGAGATAATGTTCCCTTCTACTTTACATATACACATGCCCGTTTAGCACAGAACTGATTCTTATCTTTGGAAATTTCAAGACAATTAAAAGGGAAAGTCAATGCCACAAAAAAACCAATGGGAAAGAGACAACAGAACTATCAGGGCAAAGATAAAGGATACTATATACCTCACATTCTATCATATGGGGAGCACTTATCCCACATATAAAATATCTTAATTTTTTTGTTGTAATGACTATAGTAATCAGTTTATTACACAGATAAATCATTCTTGAACATATAAACTCCAGAGGAGCAATAGGGTCTTTAAATATAAATCAATATTTCTATCAGATGAATTTTTATCATTACATCCAGACAGACCTAAACACTTTAGGAAAAAAAGAACCGAAAACCCAGACGTAAACAAAAAAGTATTGGTGGGGAGGAGGGTGATAGAGAAGAGCTGGGGGGATAAAACTGTCCATCATTTTATGTACTGACAGCTCCAATTCACTTAAATGCTGACCTGTTTACTTTGACCTTAAAATATAGGTTGTGAGTTCAGTTTAATCTCACTGTTGAAAACATTTACTTATGATGTAGGTCCTTCAGAATAAAATAAACACAGAAACAACTTGACGTTCTTCATCTTGCTTTTCATAACCATTATGAGTTTAAAGGGGTTCCCCTTTGCTTTATTTTTGCTTTTTTTTTGGAGGGGGAAGGCAGGGCAATTGGAGTTGTGATTTGCCCAAGGTCATGTGGCTGGTAAGTGTTGTGTCTGAGGCCAATTTTGAACTCAGTTCCTCCTGACTCCAGAGCTGGTGGTCTATTCACTGAGCCACTTAGCCACCCCTAGGGGTTCCACTTAAAAAAAGAAAAATTCACTATGTCAGTATATTGTGCTTTATGTTGTCTTATTCTCATAACAACCACGTGAACAATTCTCATCACTGACATTCATACAGTGCTTTAAGATTTGCTAAGTACTATATATATATGTA
>JAQQSW010001342.1:0-19299 GCA_028646575.1 Pseudocheirus occidentalis
GAAGGGGCTGAGTCATGGAAGGGTTTTGAATGCAAAAAGGAGTATTTTGTTTTTGCTCCTGGAAGCAATAGGAAATCGCTGGAGTTTAAAGAATTTTCTTCTTTTTTTCCTAAATGTGAAATCCTCTGCTACTTGAGGGTTACCATGATTTGAATTCCAGATTAACTGAAGTTTTACTTCGATACTCAGTGTTTTACCCATAGGCAACTGAGAGACCAAACTCTAAATTGTACAATTTTGGAAGCATTTTATGTATTGGGTTGAGACGAAGACAGCTAGTCGGCTGAGTGCCTAGAATGCTGTGCCTGGAGTCAGGAGGACCTGAATTCAGATCTGATCTCAGACACTAGCTGTGTGACCCTGGGCAAGTCACATAACCCTGATTGCTTTAGTTTCCTCATCTATAAAATGAGCTGGAGAAGGACATGGCAAATCATTCCAGTATCTTTGCCAAGAAACCCCCAAAAAGAGTCATAAAGAGTTGGACACTTGAAAAATGACTAAACAGCAACAAAATACAAAGAACCTTCCTCACTGGGGAGGTTCTATGGGTGCTAACACTCCTTTAAGGTTGTACAGTATGTGCTCAGATGAGCTCTGGGGAACAGAGGTATGTTTTTCATGTAATACCTCCCGGCACTAAAAAAAATATATATATTGAGGGTGAAAGTGAGAGAAAGAAAATATGCACCCTGGGTCTGATTCTACCCTGAGACTTTTACCCAAAATGCCTGAAGTTGTTGGAAAAATGCATGCAGGAACAGAACTTAGTGGTGTAATTAGAAAATTATCTCTTCCTAGAACATTCTGTGAAATGTTACTGTAAGGTGTCAGCAGGCCTTTACGGGGCTATATTGGGTAGGGATCAACTAACACGGCAAATACCACATCGTTCAAAAAAAGCCACTGTAAAATCTCAAATATGTGGAAGGAGTTTGGTGTCTTTGCCAGGATGTTGTGTTTTTTTAAAAGGAAAATTCTGCTGAGATCAAAGCAAGAGGGGAGGAAGTGGACTCTGACCACAGGAGGAAGGTTTTACAATCAGAATAACTCAAGTTGGTTATTTTCTAAGAATTGGGCCAACCTAGAAAAGTGCATGACTGAGCAACTGAGGAGAGGTGCCTTCCAGACTGGAGACAAAAGAGGTAGCTGTTAGTCCTGGTGAGAGTCCCCTCATATAGATTCTGCTGCAAATTTGGTGTAGGCCAACTCTTCCTTCATACTCCTACAATTGAGTAGAACTTTATTTTAGGATGCTTCCAGTTGAGACCAGCTCACCTAACTTTTCAATTTCCTCATATATAAAATGAGAGTGATAGACTCAGAGGTTTCTGAGTTTTCTTCTAGCTATCAATCGATGATTATCTAATCACAGTGATCATGACCATGATAACTAGCAATTTATATAGGGTTTCAAGGTTTTCAAAGTTTCCCACATAGGATATTTCACCTGATCTTCATACCGTCCCTTTGAAAAAATGTGCTGTTATTATCCCTTTTTACAGATGAGGACACTGAGGCTTAGTGTGATTCAATGTCTTGGCCAGGGTTACAAAGCTACTAAACATAGAGGTGAGATTGGAACTTGGGTTTTCCTGATTCCTCGTTCCACACTCAACCCACTGAGTCACTAGCTGGCTGTATACTCTGATTCTATTCCAAGGTTCTATTTTCTTTAAAAGGCTCCATGGTGGATAAACTATACTCTATTATCCACCTTGTCCCCACCCCTCCTACCCCCAAACATGTGTACATAGATGAAACAGGTTAAAGTAAGAATAATAATGGTTGCTGTTTTACATAATGTTTTAAAACATAGACATGCATGTTCTCATTTGAGATCCCATAACAGCTTTGGGAGGAAGGTGGTTCAGGTATGGCGATCTTAGCCCTGGAGATGAAATGAACAGAGTCAGAGAGGTAACTAGCTAAGGAGCAAGATTTGGCCCATGGCTTTCTGAGTCCTATCCCAGAACTGTCTACTACACCATGAATACTGGTGCATCTTTTGAGTAAAATGGTAAAAAAAAAAAAAAGTAGCCTGAGGGGTGTGTATAGGCAGATGTTGAGATGGGGCAATCCCAGACTACTCTGGTGAAGTTCTGTATGAGGCATTTTTTTATGAGTTAATTATTTGGATGCAAAAAACATCTCTGTCCTTTGTTTTAGCATTGCATGGTACCGCTAACTTCTCCTCCTTGAACTTGCTCTCTTAGTCACTGTTCAGTCAGAAGCAACCTCCTCTCTGCCTTCATCCCTGTTCCCCATACTCCCCCCACTCAAAAGAGATGGGAGGGTGAAGGTAGAGCCAAAATACTGAGGTCCTGAATGGTTAGTAGGTGGCCTTCTTGAACTAAAAAATTGAGTGTAATAAATTAAAATCATATCGAAAAGATGGACAGGGTGTTACATGGGCAAATTCCAAATGGGCACCACCTCCTTGAAATAGAAACACCATGGAAATGTCATAGACTGAAAGACTGAGAGCAAAGCTCAGAGGGGTAGTATGGAACAATAGTAAAGTGTTAGCTGAGGTTTTGAGGTTCTTTGGCTTTACCACTAATAAAAACCAGAAGGCACTGCCCGACCTAGATGTACCACAGAACAAACAGCTAGTGGTGCTTCAGTGTTTGATTCATAGTTTCTGTGCCTGGAGCATCCCACCTTGTGGCTGTGGTCCTTTCTCAGAAGAGTGTGCTGCGATTAGTGAGATGAGCACCCAACCTTTCCTTCATTTACCCATTTATTCATATTCCCCCTGCCCCCCCCCGGGTGATTTTAGGAAAAGAATATCCCAGTTTGAAGAGAGTCCATGGAAACCCAATGTTATTTATTAACACCCCCAGATTCTGTCACTAAGGGTAATTTAAGGAAGTCTGTCTTTTCACAAGGTCAAGCTTGGATTAACTATTTATGAAAGAGTATGAAGAGGCGAACATCAACACTGCTGAACTTGTCTGATGACAAACAGCCAGGTGGAGGAGAAAGCTGGCTGAATATAGGCTTAGCACTTCAAACCAGCCAGCAGATCAAGACCTTTCACCATGATCAAACAGAAACTATTTTTACTGTGAGGTACATGAGTTCTTCAGTCTGCAAGCACATTTAGGGGCTGAGAATCCAGAAACAGTTCTAGAGCCCTCTCCATTAGCAGGGTTCTTTTTTCCTGCCCCTTCCTGCTGCCCCCGACAGAAGGATGGTGTTAAGGTCATTAAGATGAACACTTTTTGATTAAAAAAAGGATTCAGAATGTCCTAATTTTCAAATAGTTTGTCATTTTTAAGAAAAGAACATTCTGAATACAATATTGGGGGAAATGTGCCCTGTTTACTTTATATTAGTCTATAATGAGCCAAAAAAAAAAAAAAGATCAGGCCTAGTGTTTTGTGCCCTGTTTCAACTTTTACACCCTGTCTGACTGTCTAGACTTCAGCCTGTCGACTTGTTCATTCCTGAGAGTTGGAGGATCCAGGTACAAGGAAAGGTCAGCATCTAATTAGGGTTCACATTTTCCCCAATGTACATACATAAGATCAGTGCTTTCATTTAGCTACTGTAATATATTCTCTGTTCTCCTACCCAATTTGCCACAGTTCTACCTAGGGCTGTAACTAGGGCAGAGTGACTGGGGCTCTGTCTCAGAGCCCCAGCAAGGTAAAGGTGGTAGCACATTTCAACTCCATTTTTTTTTCTGTGCAATACCAATCAGCTCCCTTGCCTAGCCTCAGGTTAAGACCGTAGGGTGTTATACTCTTCTCATAGGGCCCAGTTTTCTGGTCATCTAACTTTTATCTATTTCCTCTCCTTTCTCCGCCCAGAAATTAGGAAGTCAATGTCCAGCAACCATGCTGTGGGAACTCAGGAAGGACTACATAGGGGAATGGAGATCACCCTTTTTTCTAGTCTTCAACTCCTTTTTCACTATCCCTACCCATTCCAACTGAAATTGCTGCAGGTAAAAGAATTCCTAGTTACAACTATGGTCCTATCAGTGACTATGTCTACAATAATACATTACAATTTACTGCTAAGTTTCCCCTAAATGCATTATTGGAACATAATGTAGAGATATGGATGTCACTTATTGTGTTCATCCTGAGAAAGTAATTTTTGAATTGCATTTTCCAAATTTAGCTTATAGGCTGAGAAGAGGTTCTATTTTTTTTGGAGGGTGGAATGCAGGAAACCATTTTGGTAAAGCAATTGCCTTTATGTTCCCTGCATCATTATGCCTGAAAATACTAAGAGAATGAAGTTTTCTTCTCTGCTCCCCACTCAAAAAGGATCTCCAATCCTTTTAAACTATGAAACAAAGTTTAATGATTTTTGCTTAAACAGTTTTTATTCTCTCTCTCTGTCTCGGTTTCTCTCTTTCTCCTTTTGTCTTTGTCTCTGTCTCTCTGAAAAAAGAGAAAAGTCTTCATTGCTGGCCTTTATATGAAACAGAGAGGCTTGCAATGTATTCTACTTTGTTCAACTGGTCCTCTAATTGATGGACCCCTGGGATCCTTATGAAATGTCTGTTTCATGAGGCTTTTCTAGTGAGCAAATATTATATGTACAGGAAATGGAGAAGAAATAAAATGTAATGATCTTTATGCTTTTACCCTACGCTTGCATCAGGTAGAAAACATTGTTCATATAAACAGCATTGCTATAAATGGTGGTCAGGTGTCTATACTAGTTTTCTTTAACCCATGATGTAATTAAACTTTTAGTACCAAACTGAGTTCTGGATATTAAGTGAAGAAGGGAGAAGGAGGAGGTAGGAAAGGAAAAGGGATGCTTCCATGGGTGCAGGTCTAGCCTTAGACATAGGTGAAACTCACCTTCAGCACCTCCCCAGTCCCTGTCCTTTCCGCATTCTCATTCATCTCCTAGTACCCCTCTCCACGGGCATCCAGTGACCAGGTCTGCTCTGCCCTAGAAAGACCTGTCAAATGATGCAACAGGCCAACACGCTGAGCCTTGCAGTAGGTATGTCCAGTCCAACATTTCTGAAGCTGTTCCTTTTCCCTTAGGACTTGTTTATGTCAGAGGCTGGGGAACCAACCACAGTAATAGCTTCCATTTGTAAAGCATTTTTATCTTTCCAAGTGATTCACCATCTATGACCTCATTGTATTATGCACGCTGAGTGGAAGGTGAGTAGGTGAGCTTTTTGGAGGGGGAAAAACTCATGTAAATTTTCAGGCAGCATAAAACACAGACACTTAGAAACAGCCTGAAAAGAGACTTCTTGAGTGTAATAAAATGATAAAACTCTTCTGGCTTCAAGGGAAGAAGAGGGATGTCTTTTGCCCTTACTCTGGATTTCCACCATTTAGCCCAGTACCTGGCACATAGTAGATACGTTATAAATGTTTAATGACTCACTGACTTACTGAGGCCTGTTACATGTGTCCAATTGCTTTGGTAAAGATATGCCTTTTTTCCCCACTAAATCCCTACATTTGCTACCACTGGAGTTTTCTGTCACTAGCAAGACTCAGGGTTGAAGAATTGCCTGAGAGTTTTCACAAGAAGTCTCTTTCTACCTCAGCCTAGGCTGTTTAAATCGCTATTCCCTCAGGGTAGCCAGGTGGATAGAGCCCAGGCCTGGAGTCAGTAAGATTGGATCTCAAAACTGGCCTCAGGCATTTACTAGCTGTGTGACCCTGGGCAAGTCACTTAACCCTGTTTGCCTCAGTTTGCTCGTCAGTAAAATGAGATAGAGAAGGTAATGATAAAAAACAAAGATACTCCAGTATCTTTGCCAAGAAAACCCCAAATGGGGTCATAAAGAGACAAACATGACTGAAAAAAATAATAGAGAAGCTACGATGACTTCCTTCAACTTATGCCCTGAATTTCAAAAAAAAGGCTGAAATTTACATCCTCCCAGGCCGCAGTGCTCTGAAGGCAGTTAGCTGCAATGTTGCCAAAGAAGCATCTCCATTTCTCTTAAAAAAATCCCCCATTAACTCTATTAGAATTCAAGTGGGGAGCTTTTTAAGGGAAAGCTTACACTGTATCCACCCATATTATGGTTGGCTCAGGTTAACACCATTATTTTCTCCTTTCATGTTTTAAATGGGGGGAATTTAGGTTGTAGAAAAGAAAATATAATCCAATATTTTTCCTCATCTGTGTATCCCATGAAAAGTAAATTAAAACCAATACTAATTTTTCTAAATAGAGTTCAGTGGGAAAAACTTTATCCAAAAAATAAGTTCCTGTCTCCCATTTACCTCACGCTTCCTGCTGTGGCTTTGTAGGGACCACTCTCTTAATATGGGCCCCAACCCGCCCAGTTCCATTCTACCCCTTAATCATGACTCAACTATAGAAAACTGTCTCACCCCACTGAATGTAAAACCTGCCCTCCATACATCATCCCTTTTAAAAACTCTCATTCTCAGTCTGAGTCAAGACTGTTGAATAGGAAAAATCTGTTTGTCTTTCTTCTTGAAGATTCTTTCCCTTTTCTTTTTCTCTTTGCAGTCCCCCCATCTCTTCAGATGCCTACTATCCTTATAAGATATTTGCTTACTGCCCCTCTCCAATAATCCTGCAAGAAAAATGTTGATATCAGCCATTTATTCTTTATTGTTGTTGTTCAATTGCGTTCACCTCTTTGAGACCCTATTTGGGGTTTTCTCGGCAAAGATATTGGAGTGGTTTGGCATTTCCTTCTCTAGCTCATTTTATAGTTGAAGGAACTGAGGCAAACAGGGTTCAATGACTTGCTTAGGGTCACACTGCTTAGTAAGTGTCTGTGGTCAGTTTTAAACTCAGGTCTCCCTGATGCCAGGCATGGTGCTCTAACCACTGTACCTCCTACCTGCCCTAGTGTGATTTTAAGCCACTGTGTTGTGTTTCTCAGGACTATTTATATTTGATGCTTTAACTTAAGTTGGGTTTTGAACTGAGGAAAGACTTTTCTCTCCTAGTGGAGTTTTAAGCATCAGTGATTAGTTAGGACGAAGTATTAACACTTCACTATATACAATACTGTCTTCTAACAGTGAGAAGGTAGGGCAGATAAGCTTTCTTGTTTCTATTGAAAGTAAAACTCTGTTGGTGATGGTCTAATCTGTCTGTGTTTAAGGATGGGCCTTCAAGTACTTAGGACAGCGAGGTGGTGCAGTAGACAGTGGGCAAGCAAGGGCCTGAGTTCAAATGTGACCTCAGACACCTACTAATTGTGTGATCCTGAGCGAGTCACTTAACTCTGTTTGCCTCGGTTCCCTCTCCTGTAAAGCGAGCCGGAGAAGCAAATGGCAAAACCTTCCAGCATCTTTGGTAAGAAAACCTCAAATGGAGTCAGGACTGAAAAACTGAATAACAACTTCAAGTGCTTATATTAAATGTTCACATTTCCTTCGCAGACCCTATGCAAGCTAAACAAAATACGGTAAATGTTCCCAGAATACTTCCCACATTATTAAGGGTGTGTGAAAAAGGTACCTTATTGTGGGACTAATACTTTATCCATCCATTCATTTAGGAATGCAGTGAAGCTGTGAAAAAAAATTGAAAATATGAAACCAGAACTGATTCTGCTGAATTAAGAGTATTCACTTGGTTTTTTAAATTTCTACATCAGAGGTTGGCCTATAATAAACCTAAGGAAAGGAAACAATTTGTGGCTTATAGTGGGAGTGTGAGAATTTATCTCTTCCTACTGTGGGAGAGACAAAAGAGGTATTTACTGCTCCAGAGGGGAATTTGTTGTGTTCTGTGGAACCAGAAAGAAAAATTGAGCCAAATGCGCATTATTCAACAAGTAGTTATTTAATTCCAACTATGAGCCCAGCATGGGCAACTAGGTGGCGTGCCATGATGGGAATCAGGAAGGTTTGTCTTTCTGAGTTCAAATTTTACCTCAGATACTTCTCAGCTGTATGTATAATCTTGGACAATCACTTAGCCCTGTTTGCTAAGTCTCTTTTTTCTTTTCTTTTTTCTTTTCTTTTCTTTTTTCTTTTCTTTTCTTTTCTTTTCTTTTCTTTTCTTTTCTTTTCTTTTCTTTTCTTTTCTTTCCTTCTCTTTCTTTCCTTCCTTTCTTTCTTCCTTCCTTTCTTTCTTCCTTTCTTTCTTTCTTTCTTTCTCTTTCTTTCTTTCTTTCTTTCTTTCTTTCTTTCTTTCTTTCTTTCTTTCTTTCTTTCCTTTCCCTTAAGTAGTAGTATTTTCTTTTTTCTCACAACTATATACCAAGAAAATTTTTAGCACTCATTTTTACAAGATTTTGAATTTCAATTTTTTTCTCCCTCCCTCCTTCCCTCTTTTGAAAATGGTAGGCAGTGGTGCCTAGGTGGCACAGTGAATAGAGCACTGGCCCTGGAGTCAGGAGCAGCTTCAAATCCAGCTTCAGATGCTTAACACTTTACTAGCCATGTTACCTTGGGCAAGTCACTTAACCCTAATTGCCCTGACTTCTCCCCTCCAAAAAGCCAAAAAAGGTAGGCAGTTTGATATAGTTTATAAATATGCTGCCATGTAAAACATATTTCCATATTCATCTCAGTTGTGGAATAATAAACAAATCAAAGGAAAAAAAACATGAGAAAGAATAAAGTGAAAAAAATTTATTTTGATCTGAATTCAGAGTTCATCAACTCTTTATCTAGCTATGGATAGTATTTTCCTTCTCGAATCCTTTATACTTGTCTTAGATCATTGTGTTGCTGAGAAAAAATGAGTCATTCATAGTTGATCATCACAAGGTGTTGCTTATACTGTGCACAATGTTTTTCTGGTTCTGCTCATTTCACTTTGCATCAAGTTCACACAAGTCTTTCCAGGTTTTTCTGAAATGTGCCTGTTCACCATTTCTTATTGCACAATGGTATTCCATTACATCCATATACCACAGCTTGTTCAGTTAATTAATTAATCAATTAATGGGTATCCCCTTAACTTCTAATATTTTGCCCTCCTGAATAGGGCTGCTCTAAATATTTTTGCACATCTAGGTCCTTCTTTTGCATATAGACCTAGCAGTGGTATTGTTGGATCAAAGGATATGTTGCTTCCTCACTTTCTTCATCTGTAAAACGAGCTGGAGAAGAAAATGGCAAACGACTACAGTATCTTTGCTAAGAAAACCAACCCTAGGACTGAAACAATTCAATGGATGAGTCTGGCATGCAGTAGGGCCAGGCACTAATGGCACAAAGACAAAAAGAAAACAAGTCTTGCCTTCAAGGAGCTTATATTCCACAGGGGGGAAATGTCTGCAGTTAAGTAAACACAAAGTAATTTCACGAAGGGGGAGATAATCACCAGCAGGATAAACCTGGAATAGAAGGCAGCATTTGCACTACTGCTGAAGAGAGCTAAGGATTCTAAGAGGTCTGGAGGTGAGGAAGAAGAACCTTTTAGACTTGGGGGACAGACTGATGGGAATAATGTTTATTTATTGCATTAAGTTTTGCAAAGTGACTTATAAATATTCTCATTTTAGTCTCATAGCCACCCTGGGAGGTGGGTGTTCTTAATACCTTCATTTTACCCATGGGGAAATAGAGGCAAACAGGGTTAAGTGATTTACCCAGGATCAAAAAGCCAGTGGGTATCTGAGTCCAAATTTGAACTCAAGTCTTCTTGACTCCAGGCCCAGCATTGACGTTGTGTCACCCAGTTGCCTCTACAAAGGCTCAGAGATCAGAGGAGGAACGTCACATACAAGGAGCAACAAATAATCCAGTTTCTCTGGGAGGTAGTGAGAAAAGAGGAGTGATGTGCAAAAAACCCGGAAAGGCTGGAGCCAGATGAGGAAGGGCTTAACATTTTTAAAAAATTTACTTTGTGTAATATTTTCCAATTACATGTTAAAAATCATTTTAACATTCATTTAAAAAAATTTGAATTCCAAATTCTCTCTCCCACCCTTTTTCCCTCCTTCAGAAGGCAAGTAATTTGATACTGATAACATGTGCGAAGTTGTACAAAACATATGTGAAGGACTTTAAATGCCCCCCCAATAGTAGTTTATATTTGATCCTAGAGGCAATAGAGACCCATGGGAGTTTCTTGAACCAGGGAGTGACATCGATCAATCAATAAGAAGCACGTACGGTGTGCCAGACGCCGTACTAAGTGCGATGCAGGCTTATGCTTTAGGAATATCAATTTGGTAATTATGTGTAGAAGGCAGTGGAGCGGGAACGATTTGGAGAAGACAGTGCAAAAGGAGTGCAAAGGGAGCATTAGACATGGGTTCTGGTTCTAGGCTGGATAACTGCCTGACCTTGACAGCATTCACCTCTTTCACAAATCATCTCTCTTCTCTGGGCTTCCACCAGCAAAATTCAGGGAATTAGATGAGATGATCTCTAACTTCCTTTTCATCTTGGAATTTTTATAATTCATTCATGCCTAGTGACCTGGTCCTGTTTGTGGAGGGATTCTATGTTCTACAATTAGAAATATGAGGGAGAGACGGAGGGAAGGGGAAGAAAAGAAAAAGAGAAAGAGAGGGGGTGAAGAGAGAGAGACAGAGAGAGGAAGACAGAGAGTGAGAGAGACAGAGAGAGAGAGAGAGACAGAGAGAGAGAGAGAGAGAAAGAATAATGAAAGGGTCATTATTATGGGAATGACATATTTATACTCTAAATAAGGAACATAAAATTAAAACTCTGAAAATAACTTTGTAGCTTTGGGCAGCTAGGTAGTATGGTGGATAGGGTGAGCTAGGGATGGAGTCAGGAAGATCTGAATTCAAATCTAGATTCAGATTCTTCCTAGCTGTATGACCCTGCACAAATCACTTAATCTTTGCCTGCTTCAGTTTCTTCATCTGTAAAATGGGAGTAATAAAAGCACCTGCCTGCCAGGGTGGAGAAGATTAAAGGAGACACTTGTAAAGCACTTTGTAAAACTAAAAGAGCTGTATCAATGCCAATTTTTATTATAAATGACCTTTGATTTGTGGATTTGATCTTTTATAATCTGGGAAGATTCCATTTTGATAAGAAAAGGATTTTGATTAATGGGGGACAGGGGGAAGGGAAATAACATTCACTTACTGAGTTTTTCCTGTATGGACAATGCAGGTAATAGTTTTCTTCAACAACTATTGACTGGAATATCTATCAGCCCTATGGTCCAAACATAAAAACTCATAGCATTTCAGAGCTAGGATTTAGCCTGAGGTCCACTGACTCTAAGCCCAAGATTATGCCATCTGGTTTCTCAAATCTTCCTCTCAAATTCTAAACTCAGATTCTAAATTCTACATTTAATTAAATTAAATTCTAATCGAAATTGTAAATTCAAATTCTAAACTTCCTCTCAAAACTGAATTCTAGGACTCAGAGGTGACCCTATCATTCCATTTCTCACACTGCATTCTCTCAGATGATACTCTTAATGTAACTGAGAAGCAATTATTTCTGAACTGCAATGAACAGTGATTGCCCTCTATGCTGCCAACTCAAGGCTTCAAGATCCATCTCCTTAAGCGAGGCTTTCCTCCTACTCTGGAATCTCTTCATCAAACACAGGTTCTTCACCAGCCAGCCAGCCAGCCCTACACCACAGTGTGGGAGAGAAGAGTTATTAGATTGTCTACCAAACAGAAGGTCTACAGAACCATTGTGTTGACCTCACTGTTGTATGCCTGTGAAACCCAGACAGTCTACCAGTGCCATGCAAGGAAAGTAAATTGCTTTCATCTGAAATGTCTTAGGAAGATTCTGATGATCGTCTGGCACCCAGTACCGAGGTCCTTTCTTGAACTAAACTGCCAAGTATTCAAACTCTGTTGAAGAAAGTGCAACTCCAGTGGGCTGGCCACACTGTACGCATGCCAAATAGACTCTTGCCAAAAAGACTATTTTATGGAGAACTCACACAAGGCAACTCACACATGGGTGGTCAGAAAAAGCAATACAAGGACACTCTCAAGGTCTCTCTTAAGAATTTTGGAATTGATTGTGTGATATGGGAAACACTGGCACAAGACCACCCAGCATGGTGTGCCTGTATCAAAGAAGGTGCTGTGCTCTACAAGCAAGTAGAATTGAAAAGAAACATGAGATGCACTAATTTAGGGAATTCACCCCAAAATGTTCACATGGACTATTTATGCCCAAACTGTGGTAGAGCTTTCTAAGATTGTATTGGTCTGATCAGCCACAGTCCAACACACTGTAACTTGACTCTAGAGTAATGATCTAATTTTGGTCCTCTTTGAGATGGAGACAATAATCAACCAACCAGCCTTTGAACTACTGAGATTCAGAGGAGATAAAGATCCATTATTAGTTATAGTCATCCTTTTACACTTAGATCTTACTGTTTTAGGACATTTCTGGTTTTGTTATCTAGTCGTGCATATGTGTGTATGTGTGTGTGTGTGTGTGTGTGTGTGTGTGTGTGTGTGTGTGTGTGTATCTTGTCTCATTCCAGACTGACCTCATATCACTGGCCGTCATATACTCTTCAGCTCAGCCAAACTGGCCCACTCTCTGTTCCCTAGAGGTAACATTTTATCTCTTGATTTTTGTGCCTTTCTTTGTAAGGCTTGGCACGCTTTCCTTCCTCACCTCTGCTCCTGGAACCCCTTGCTCTTTTCAAGGCTTAATTCAATTGTCATTCACAAGAGGCCTTTTCTGATTCCCCCCAGTTGCTCAGTGCTCCTCTCCAACCTCATCAAAATGACTTTATAATTTATTTTGTGTAAATGCTATATTTTGTGTTTACATAACAAGGCACATATTATTTTACCCAATAGAATACATGGTCCATCAAAGCTAAGACGTTTTGTTTTTGTCTTTCTGTCCCTGAAGTGCCTTGAAATGAGTAGCTGCTTGTTAAATGGAACTTTAATACCAGAGAGTGCTATATTTGAAGTTGTAGAATCTGAGTTGAAATATTGGCTCAATCATTCTGTCACATTTTTGACCCTGGGTAAGTCATTTAACCTCTAGGGGACTTTTTTTTCTTTGTAAAATTAAAGGGTTGAAGAAAATTATTGCTAAGTATGTCACTACAGCACTAGGAACTGAATTAAATTGTTGCTTCCCCTTTGCCTCCCTTCCCCCAATGTGAACTCCTAGAGGAGAAGGATCATATTTTATTATTATTTTCTATTCTTATCAGCACCTATTATTCCAGAGCCACAATAGCTAGTATCAATTGAGTGAATGCCATACACTATAAAAGTAGGAACAGTAAGTAAATTTTGCAAGAAAAGAGAGTCAATTTTTAAGAGCGCATTGTTCTAACCCACCCAGGCATGCCCCCACAGGCCCCCACGCAGAAAGTAACGTTGCCATTGCTTAGAGCTGTATCTGAAGTTTCTGGTGTTTTTTGAGGCTGACTGTCAGTGAAAATGGAGAAATCTTTTTTGTTAGAATTGTGTATTTTACGGGCTTCAGTCACACCTAAGTGCTGAAAGATCTTCAATCCACTGAGTAATGCCAAATCTTTTACGGCCTCAGAGGCAGTATTTTTGAGTGAACTCCCCGAAACAAACTTTTATCTCAATTTTCCCAGTCTTTGTAGGGGATGCCAGTATTCTCAACAATTTGGTTGTTTTTCTCCTTGCTTCCTAATCTGAATATGTTAGTTCTGAGTCACCAACCTGTAAAGGTGATTAGTAGATTTAATCACTCCCCTAAATTTCATTAGGACTGACTATTCCTTCAATATTTCTTATAGTCAACAGGAAACATTTTCATACCTAAAACAGGGTGCCCAGTTTTTAATTGTGCATTTCAGACAGGGTTTATGGCAAACAGGCTAACTGGTTGTGTATTTTTTTTTAAACTTCTTAAAAAACAGCCATTCAGGAAAGAATTCGGGTGGTGACAGGGTTCAGGGGGAAGCATAACAATGTAGGCCTGAGCCAGTCATGTCTAAATATGGTTTGTGACCTTAAAAAAATACAAAAGAAAAAAACTCTCCAAGAAATCTTCTATCAATTATATTATACTTTTTACTCTAAGACTTTCATCTTGATTCATTTTACCCAGCCTGTATTCTGACTTTTTCATGTGAAGAACTCTGATGAGCCTTATGTAAACACCTCCAATAGTCAGATAAGGACCAAATAATGAAATCCTAGGACCACAGATGGGGAGGAAGTGAATTTAAAAGGTAGCTTAGAAGCCATCTAGTTGAATCCCTCCAATTTACTCACAGATAAAGCTACTGAAGCCAAGAAGCTGACTGAACTCTGTTCCCTAGATGCTAAACCTGACCTTCTTCATTAGACCCTGCTGTCCTTATAGCTTCCTCTGAAACTCATTTAAATGACTCACAGGTGATTGTGCTATTCAGCTGATGGTGCTGCATTCTTCTAGCTGGCATCCTATTTGTAGCTTTGTTAAATCTCCTTTGATTAACTTATTCTGCCTTCAGTTTTTTGTAGTCATGACGGCAATGCCCCATCATCTTCCCTCTCCTTAGTTTCTTAGAATAAATCTCCACAGTTAAAGTTCATTATTCGTTTCGTTCAATACATATTTAACAAACACTGGCTACAGGCAAGACTTTCTGCTGTGTACTGAGGGAGATACGTAGGTCAACGTGACCATCTCTACCCTTGTGGGAATTATACCATAGTTTGGAGAGAGAGAGCACATACGTAAACACCTATATCAACACACAGAATGAAAAATGAAGATGTATGAACAACATTTGCATTGATTCATTGGAAGCAGAGATCACTTCTGCCTGGGAGGAACTGGGGCACTGGCACGGACCAGTTAGAGTTGGGCTTTTTGGAGGATGAAGAGGAGAGTAGGAAGACACTCTCCAGGGGTGGGGAACCTGTGGCCTCCAGGTCCTTTGACTTTATCCAAATTTCACAGAACATTCGGTCAAGGGGTTGCACTTGAGGACTTAGAGGGCCACATGTGGACTTGAGGCCACAGGTTCCCCACCTCCTAGTCTATGTATAGGGAATGGTACACATAGATGGCTGAAATGGGAATGTGCGGGATCCATTAAGGGATATAACGTATTCTAGGTTGGCTGGAATGTAGTACACGTGAGAACTGGTTTGAGGTAGTCAGGAGAGGGGGATTGTAGTTGTGTTTTAAAGAGCATTGAATATAAAATCAAGTAAGGAGTCTGAACGTCAGCTGGGCAGCCAGGCAGAACCACTGGACGTTTCTGGTAGATCGACAGGGTCGCGTCTGCGGTAGATAGTGGTGAAGTCACTAAGGATAGTCGGGCTTCTGCTGATTATGAGAAAAAGTATAATCTATTTCAATATGACTTGTTTTAAAGGGCATGCGCTCTGGTTCAAATTATATTAACCTTAGTAGCGACATTTTAAAAAAATTTGTACAGATAAAATTCTCACACAACACGAGTATTATTATATGATTATGTTGCTGTTATACAACACCAGTCTTATCAAAGGTTTCTCTGTATTTATGTGTTTGTGTCTGACCTGTTTCTTATAATAGATGAAAACTTTCTAGTGGCTTGGGACCGTATGTTGTGCCCTGGTTTCAACTTCTTGGATGGCTCGTTCTATACAGTGGATACTCAGTCAGCTAATAGCATTTGACAAGTCATCTTCCAACTAGTGTTTAAAATTGCCCACTTATCTCAATACCCATCCTTTAAGTATATTTTACAGATGGGAAAAGGAACTGAGATGAATATATTTTATTCAAAATGACCCAGGTAATCATTTTTATGCAGAAAAGGAGGAATAGGAGTTATACAATTGAAAAAAGTAATATTATATATATATACATGTCTGTATATATACAGATAAGTATATATACATACACACAGATATATGACCAGACCTGGGATTTTATAAGTATAGGGGACCCCCAGTGCAGAAATTCCTTCTCTAAGGCATGTTGTCCACTGGTGTATAACTTACGGTCTTAGAGGATCACCTGGTACACAGAGGGATTGAGATTTGCCCATGGTGACATAGGTAGTGTGTTTTTTCCTTGCAAAGGCAGTGTGGCACAACTGGGGAAAAACTGACTCTGGAATCACTAGATGGGGGTTCAAATCCTCCTTTTAATGCTCCAGCTCTGCATGATCGTGTGTTAGTTACTTAAGCTCTCTAGGCAATCAAGTGAAGGGGGGCTGCACTAAATGAACTCTGAGGTACTTTCTTGTTTTAGACTGATGATCCTCTGTGCTAGAGGCAAGTTTTAAATGGATCAATTAATTACCAAGCATTTTTAAGGCTTGTTGTGCATCAGCTGCTATACTAAGCACTAGAAATACAAGGAAAGGAATAAAACCCAGCTGGTCCTCTATCCATTATGCCAGGCTGCCTGCATATATGCCTGTGTGTATATATATATATATATATATATATATATAGTGTGTGTGTGTGTGTATGTATATAGGTGTATATATGTGTATATATGTATGTATGTATATATGTGTATATATGTGTGTATATATATAATATATATTATATATATATGTCTCAGAAGGTGGCAGAGCTGGTTTTGTGAAGAAGACAAAAAAACAAAACAAAAACAAAGACAGATTTCCAAGGCTTCACACCATATAATGTTGTTTTTAATGTATAGTGGGAGATTGATTCCTCTCCAAAACAAGAGGCCTGAGGATATAACTGAGAAGTATATTAGAGCAGCTAGCTAGGTGGTATGGTGGATAAAGTACTGGCCCTGGAGTCAGGAGGACCTGAGTTCAAATGTAGCCTCAGATACTTATTAGCTGTGAGACCTTGGGCAAGTCATTTAACCCCATTGCCTCCACACACCCACAGAAAAAAGTATATCAAGGCCTTGTGGACCCACAAGGTATTTGAGAACAACTTCACTCTAGGTTACATTATGTTTATATGCTTCTTTCCTTCCTGAGTCTCATTTGATCCTTACAGCAGCCATGAGAGGTAGGAGACCAGACCAGGCCTTATTATTCCCAATTTATAGATGGAGAGACTAAGGCTCAGAAAACTTAAGTGACTTATTAGCTCACCAAGTGGCAAAGTCAGAGCTTGACTACACCCGGTCCTATTTTTCTACACCACATTGACAGGTATGTGGAAAGCCATAAGAGATAGACTCGGTGGTTTGTCCAAATTGACCCTTGCTGCCTCTGGTTAAACACATAGAACAACATTTCATCTCTTCCTCTGTCCCTCTCTGCTTCCTCAGACATAGTCCAAGGAGAATGGCTCAAAAGCACATGCATGGACACGCACACACACCCAGAATCTGAAGTGAACAGAAGAGAACACTGTCAGCCTGTGGAATGCACATTCTTTTGCGATTTAGGGAGAAAAGAATCTATAACCTTAAAAATAGAATCTTTTGCTGTGATTTTTGTTTGTTTGTTTGTTCTGCTGGCTTCTGTTGGCTGGGATATGCTCTACTGGCAAACCCACAGAGGTTTTTAATTGTTCTGGGCTGTGTAAACACTTGGAGTTAAAGGGGGCAAAGTAATTTAAGGCAGGGGCTCATGAACACCCTGGGATGTATAATCACAGGGTTCCCACAATCAACTGTAATTGAATTAGAAGTGGTGATGGCCGTGGATGGGGAAAGAGGAGAGGAGAAAGGCAGCATTTTGGCTAATGTAAAAAAGCTTTCTTATTGGCTGAAATAGGAATGAGACACCCTGAAACCTGATTCTTTACCAAGTATCTCCAGGAATAATATAATTTCATTACACAGCAGTCATTTTAAACTAAGGGAAAAAAACCCCTGAAGTATCCAAAGTTAAAAACAAAAATAAAACTTTTCCGCAAGAATTGAGGGTTGGAGGAATTGCTGTTCATTTGTTATAGTATTAACACTTGGCTACTTAATCCCGGCACTTTGGGAACATTTTTCTTGAAATGATCTCGTGAACTAGACTGGAAAATCTAATAAGGACACCCAAGTGCTAGTCCCGGGTCTCACATTAACTAGCTTTGTGACCCTAGCTTTGCAAAGCCCTAGTGGCTTCATTTCTTAGGGTCCAGGTTTCCTTATCTGAAGTACGATGGAGATTAGTTTATTTTTCCTCTAAAGGTTTTCTCCATCTCATGGTGGGAGAGCTCTTGATTAAAGGACTTTATTTTTCAAGTGATCCTTCCAGGAGAGGAACACCCTATAATGTGGGCATCATGAAAACCATGTTTCTAGCATATATTGATGCAATAAATTTGGTATTTACCCAAAGGTATTTATCTTAACCTTTTTTATTTTTTAAAATCTTAACCTTATTTTATTTTTAACCAAATAAATTTGGTATTTATCTTAATCTTTTCAACTCTGTCATTATGTGTATGTAAAGCCTAGAAAATTGTACTTTGACCATGCATCTCATCTTTTGGAGAACAGTAGCTCCATGCTACTCTAACACACTCATCAATCATCCAATTAAATATTTATTAAGCATCTACTGTGTGCCAAATAGGAGGCAGCTAGGCGGATAGAGTGCTGGGCCTAGATTCGGGAAGACCTGAGTTCAATATGACCTCAGATACTAGCTCAGTTACCCTGGGCAAGTCACTTAACCTCATTTTGTCTTAATCCACTGGAGAAGGAAATGGCAAAGTACTCCAGCATCTCTGACAAGTAAACCCCATGAACTCTATGGTCCCTGGAGTCACGAAAAGTCAAACATGACTGAAATACTGAACAACATGTGCTGGATGCCGTAGTAGGTTGTGGTGACATATAGATTAAAAATATATATAGTATCTGCCCTCAAGAAACTGACATTCTATTTATGAAAATAATATGTATAAGGGGCGGCTAGGTGGCACAGAGAATAGAGCACCAGCCCTGGAGTCAGGAGGACCTGAGTTCAAATCCAACCTCAGACACTTGACAATTAACTAGCCATGTGACCTTGGGTAAGTCACTTAACTCCACTTGCCTTTCCCCATGAAAACAACATATATACATATAAGTATTTATAAAACATATACAAAGTAATAAAAGATAATGAGGGAGTGTTGGTAGAGGTCTTAGCAGCTGGATGGATAAGTGAAGTTATCTTGTAGGAAATAGTTTTTAAGCTAAGTTTTGAAGAAAACAAGGGATTCTACAAGGCAGAGGTGAGGAAGGTGTAAAGGAATGAAGATGAGACATAGAATGCCCTGTGAATGAAAGTCGGGGCAATTTACTGACCATAGACTGTCGCTTCCTTCTTCCCTTCCTCCATCTTCCCTCTCTCCTTTCTCTCTTTCTCTTCTTTCTTTTCCTTCCCTTCCCCCCTTCCTTCTGAACTTTGACCAGGTCAAAAACTCCTCTTCCCCCCTCCCTTCCTTCCTCTCATATGCAATACATTATAGACATTACAATATGTAATAATATATTTATGTATAATATATTTATATATAAATGACATAATTATATATAA